>JAZKJV010001084.1:0-158408 GCA_037367405.1 Ottelia alismoides
TCAGTTATTATATGGGTTTAATGCAGGTTATCTGAAATATGAAAATTTGCATATATATATATATATATATATATATATATATGCACACACACATATTTTACTTTGATTTAGGAATTTTTATATCAAAGTTGGCTTGCCTTGTCAGCACCGAAAAGTTCATTCCCTTATTAACTTTCAATGTAAGATATATACTTACCATTATATCTCAAATAAGATCTGGGATCTCCTTTCTTAACTTTGTTGCATTCCAATAATATAAGAAACTG
This sequence comes from Ottelia alismoides, assembly GCA_037367405.1. Taxonomy (NCBI): domain Eukaryota; kingdom Viridiplantae; phylum Streptophyta; class Magnoliopsida; order Alismatales; family Hydrocharitaceae; genus Ottelia; species Ottelia alismoides. The sequence continues at coordinate 267 of JAZKJV010001084.1, forward strand.
TAACTCGGATAAAAAGAAACGAGAACTCAATCTTCCTTGCAAGTCCAACTTGAATTTCCCAATTCGGTCTTTAACACCTGAGCCCACCACTCCTAAGGTGATGTTGGCCCGTCGTTAATTAAACCAGCTGTCAACAGGAATAGAACTCGCTACACGTAACCCAATATCACCCCAATAATATGAGGAACTGATTGGGGTCCCTACGCATACGATCTTTCTCTTTCGAGAAGCAAAGAACCCGATCCATATGAACTTGTATGCAAAAGCTATCACTTCGGACAGACATCTCCTACATCAATCCCTGACGACGGAACCCTTCGCCTTGACGGGAGGCCATGGATGTCACTTATGTGATCCTCCATATCATGTTCAAATTCTAATTAAATATTATGAATCATATTCATATAATTAATTCTTTCAAGGAAAATGACAACTCTATTCATAATAGAGTATTTTAAGTGGATATAATTAATTCAAGCATATTAAATAAATTATCAATCAAATTTAATCAACCAACAAACAATCTTGATTATTACTTGAAGGATGGTATTATCTCAAAATACGTATTATTCGAATATTAATAAATTAGAAAAAATACATCATGACTGCTTAAAGCATTATCCTTTCCTTACCCGTTGTCATGGTCAGTATGCACAAGATGTGGGGCAGACCATTTACGGAACAACCTGCTATAAAAGTTATATCATATATTATTTATCAAAGCCATTTTGATTAATATTATAAGGAGATTTACTAAACAATCCCCATTCATATTCAAACATCAAATGTTTGTTGGAAAGTTTATTGTAGCCAAATCAATCAAGATACATTATCTTATCAAGTTGGTTATGGTCATTCAAAAATAATTATCATCACTAAATATTTCACAAATATTTAACAATTAATTATTCTAGGAGATTAACCATTAATTTTCATGAATTAATTGAATGACAATCACAAGGTTCATGATCAAGTATGTAATTTCCAACAGTGACCCATACTTGCTAAATCTGGCATAACTCGATCAAATAAAATCCAAATCATGCAACTTAAGTTTCTTTGATTTGGTAATTTGATTTAAAGCAGAACTCAAGTGATAAACATGTATTTTTAGGCATTTTAAAACCTTGTTATCTGTTGATTACATTTAAATATGAATCATGCAACAATGGATACATGTACACAAAAACAATCATAACTGAGCAAACAGATTCCAAATCACACAAACTCAAGTCCTAAGGTTTGCTAATTTAATGGAGAACATAATTCAAGTGATAAACTCACGTTTTAAGGAATTTAAAATGGGAGAACAAATCGCACAAAATAGGTTTGCATGAATAAAATGTGATGAAACTTCACACAACTTAAAATGCTCATGTCATCTTAGGTTTATGGATCATATCCTAAACCTTTGACCTATGGTTCTAATACCACTTAAAGGATATGTGAAAATAATTAAGCGCATCACGGAAACATGGGGATCTCATCATATGTGATTGGGAGCGACTAGTCGTACTAGTAGTTCGAGGCAACGGAATTTAAAATTTTTTGAATGATGAAATCACATGATCCAAGAAAACTTCTTGGATTATTTCATCTAATCACAAACAAGTATTAGTTTATCTCTTGAAGTGTGGTTGTGATCGAGTCTCTAAATGAAGAGACCTCTTGTCTTAAGTCCGATCCAACGGAGGAGACGCTTGCGAGCGTGTTGATCAAATGTGTGCTCCTAGCAATCCATGTTGATGATCCAAGCGGTGAATCTCCTGATCTCGTCTCACGAGATCCAACGTCTTCTTCACAAGCAAGGTGCACCAAAGGAAACGGAGATCCACGAGCAGTCGAAGCAGTGGCACAACAGCTTGACGTTGACGGTGATCCTCTCTAGAGTTTAGGGTGGATGGCCACTCTAAGGAGATAGAGAGAGAGAGATGGCATGTATATATAGAGAGAGAGAGATGGAGAGAGTTTAATTGCTCTTAGAATTACGTGTATAGTCTAAGGTTTTTAAAAACCGAACCAGACATCAAACCAAGCAAGTATCAGTTTTTGATTTTTATGGTCGGATCAATGGGACCAATCGATCGAACCGATGATGACGTCAGTAGTTCATAAAAACTATAAAAGACCAAACCGTTGTACTATTGGTTTGGTTCGTATGATTTAACCAGGTTGAACCGAGTTAGACTGGCATTATCATACAAATAAATATGAAAAATGTTGCATCATATCTTTAGAAGATCTATATACTCGTGTCCTTCCAAGTTTTTCCAATAACACTTATACTCCTTTTTTTTACAATTGTGTGCCCCCCTATATTTTTACAAAATGGAGAGTAGTGACATTTTATTAGTATACGTGTGATCCTATATTATACCAACATAAAGATAATATTGTTGATTTTTATAAGAATATAGGTGCATAAAAGACATTGCTAAATATTAAGGGTGTAAATATTATTAGAAAAACTCAAAAGGGCATAAACATATTTTGTAAAATTCATATGTTTGTGATGTATAAAATTAACAATTTTAAAATTATTTAAACGTTAATTAATAACAAGTGTTTTTAATGTATTTCTTCTCGTAGCATAATTATGACAATGTATTCTCCCTCTATTATTGTTGGAAATAAACAAACTCATGTAATATGTGAGAAGAGAGGCAATGCTTATATGGCAGGAAGGGAGAGGTGATAATGGGTCATTGACACATGTGGAAGGAGAAAGAGATCAAAGAGTACTATATTATGGGTTAAAATGAGAGTAGATTATGAATAGTTTTTAAAAGTTTACATTTTATTAAATTATCTAAAATTATTTTTTTTGTCAAAGAGGATGGTTGAACCGGTAGTTTGGTTCAATTGGTTCAACCGAGTTTAAGCGATCCAACCAAGTTTTGACTAGTTTTTATTTTCTGAATAAAAACCAAGTGGTTGGACCATTTTTCATCCGATTCTTGGTTTAACCGGTTGAACCGGCCGGTTCGGTTCGATTTTTAAACCCTTGGTGTAGTCTAAAAGGCAAGGGCTATCCTTCCTTTTATACTAGTTGGATGTATATGGATCTCAATCCATGTGGCCTCTTAATCCAATAATTTAGATTAAGAGGATATTAGTCAATGGCCATGATTTGTTGTTACAAATTTGCAACAACTAATTTAATTAAAATAAATTAATCATATCCTTTATCAAGATATAAATTATTTTATTTAATTTCAAATAAATAGATAATAAAGGAGGCAACCACCACCCTAGAAAAGGGTGATTGTTCCCCCTTGAAGGGGTCAAGGTGGATGGCCACCTTTGGTAGTTTTGCCTTCCTTGATATATATTTATTATATATTTTAAAATGTAACAACTAATATTGCATTTATCTTCACAAAAATAATTCCAAATTAAATTTGTGAAAACATTAATCATGACATTGATAAGTATGAATCATATTTATATATCCAACATAATATGTAAATCAATTTTATAATTAATAGTTTATTGTGAATCCAATTCACAACAACATATAATTTTTAATTCTATTTACAATTAAATCTCTCCAATATATTATAAAGCATATTTATAATATGTATGATTATTATGGATAGAAATATCCACATTAATCATATCTTTGATAATTAAATCACAATTAATTATACAAGATAACTCTTCTCATGTGCCCAAATAACATGAATCACATTCACATTATTCGCATCTTTGATAATTAAATAAATTTAATTATCATAGACAACTCTCCCCTATATAGCCAAATAATATCAATCAAATTCATATTATCCAGGATAATTAATCACATATAACTATCAATTTTCCTCAATGATAAGAAACATTATAAATAATGAAATTATCCTTGAACTCTTTCAATAATAATGTGCTTTCTCCGCGGATACTTGGAGATAAGGATAGAGCGATTATACATTCCATAAATGTTTTATTAAATCAAAGTTGTAGATCTAGTCTTTTTATTGTACCTTAATCACATTCAGATTAATGTCCGACATTTGGATTAAGACCATATCACTTCCTTATGAGAGGAGTTACTAAAATCCAGACTTGTTTTGTCACTCCCTCAGAATGGAAGCACCATGGTTATTCAATCGTTTATGATCACATCACCCTCATGTATTCCTAATACACGTACATCATGCATATAAACCCGAAATTATAGATCTATTTAGACTGCCTTCTTCAGGGTTTTATATTAAAGTTTCTCATTTGATTATTGGGAGTTGGCATGGACCGTATACTTTCCAAAAGCATATATCATACCCAGTTATTGATCATATACTTTCCAAAAGCATATATCAATCCTAAAAATTCAGTCAAGCTTCCAAAACGAGATGATCGTGCATGGAATTTGATTCCCAATTTCTCTTGAGTGAGATCATGTCTTCCGGTTCAGTAAATGAACTTGTATGATCCCTTTGAGAGATCGTATTACTCATATGCCCTTGTATGCATGACAATGCGCCTATGTATAGAACTTGATTAGATCATCAACCTATTGATCTGTGAAAACTACATACTCAGATATATAGTAACACATCTGTCTCCGGTCAGAGGATGTGTGCCTATATCGTGACAGCATACGACAAAGGTCTTTGGTTATCTCAATCTCGTTAAGTCAACTCTTTGACCTAACTTATCTAACACCTCCGAATCTCTATTCCTATGAAGAGGACCTGCATCATGAGTTCGGTTTGATATCAACCCATGAGAGAAAGGATTGCCATCTCCTACTCACGCTGGAGATCATCTCTTAATAATCATTTGATGGTGCTTGATGAGTCTTCAATCTAACTCTTTAGATATTCATCCAAGCATCAACCTCTATGATTCAACAATTGAATCAACTACTGTATGATCATCAAGGTGACCATGGTACGTAACTCTAATTGTAATAAGGTACCTATTATGCAAATTAATTATTCTCCATTTCAGATTAGGGAATGATATTTGCAATAACATTTATTGCATAATGGCTCGTCGTGGGCTAGCATGTTCAACAATTTATTGGTCGATTCCTTGTGAATCGAGCATATTAATCATTCTTGCAGGTACTTAGAATATTGGGAGCGCACTTGCATACATTTTCTTCATCTTGAGCACCATTCTTCATCGATCAGAATCGATCATAAAAGAAGAGATATTCGTTCCTGGAACCAAACCCTAGTCAACTTTCCAGACATCGCCACTGCATTCCTTGACTTCGCCCCACCACAGGTGAGCCTAGAGGGGATACACGGTCCTCTCATGTCCCTGCTGAAGGAGAAAACGTGTCGTAGATCATCGGAGGTTAAAGAAAGAATTAGAGCCATCGTCTTCACTCGTGGAGATTGGGGAAGAACACCGTGAAGAACTCGCGTCACAGGATTGCGATGCGTGGAATCAGTGGCGTCCCATATCCCATCTCTCCATCTAATCTCCTCCGTTGATTTTCATAGGTTGGAAATATTGCTAAGAGGCCCCTACCAGACTCCCAGAATTCTTCACCGCGTCCAAATGTCTATATTTGCAATTAGGACCCCGTGCAGGGACCTAATTATAAATCACTAGCATATTTCTTACATTAGGTCCCTGACCAGGGACCTAATTGCAAGAATTCCTTTATCCTTTTCTTGTATTTTTCTACACTTATTTCTTGAACTTTGAGGACACTTTAGGTATTTTGGACATATTGTGGACCTTAAACACTATTATTACATCATAGTATTTTTTACATTGTATTTTGTATCGAATTTCGAATCTTTCTTCGAGCTTTTTACTTTTATTTTCATCTCGATCTTCGATATGTTTTGATTTGTTATCGTATCTTCTTTCATGCATGTTGCTCGAGTCTCTTTTCATCTACTATATAGTATCACCTATATCACATATTATTCACCTACTATATTGTAGATAAATTTGATTGAAAAATATTCCTTTGAAATTTAATAAAAATGGAAAATAAAAAATTCAAAAAGAGTTTTATCCTTGAAGAAGAAAATAAAATAAAGATAAAAATATCACAAAAATATTTTCCGCCCTCGAAAATCACGAGTGTGTCTTTCTGGCCTCCTTGTGTTCGAACCAATCACACTTACTTAGATAAATAAATAATGAACAACTCCGATCATTTTTAATTGGAGTTGAATTTTGTTTGATTAATCAAAATTTGTTTCTACATAGATAAATTTTAACCATAGCTAAATTCGATTATCAAAATGGCATCGTTGTTGGGGAGGCGTCGCACTTGATATTTTTAAGTCATTTATTGTGATATTTTTTCTTTCTCAATTTTCTTTGTGCTTTGTATTTCCTCAGTTTTCTTCAATTTTTCGTGATTTTTTATTGTTTTCTTTTTCTTCTGATTTTCTTGATTTTTTTTCTTTTATTTTCTTTTATTTCTTTGAGTTTTTTATGTGATTTTTCTTTCTCTGATTTTTCTTTATTTGTTGACTTTTCATTTCTCCATTTTTCTCAGTTTTTTGTTGAGTTCCTTTTTTCGGTTTTTGAGTCAGTCTTCTCTTTGAGTTTTTTGGTTTATGGTTTGATTTTTTTTCCTTTATATGTTTAGTAATCCATTTTGTAGGGCCTGCAGGATTGTCGGCTTCTTAGGAAGCCGACTCTACTAATAGTGTAGAGATCGGGTTATTCTACTCTGGTTCGGTTGGACAGGGTAGAGCGAGTTATCTATGCAAATAATTTTTGTATTTTTTGGACATTTTTTTTATTTCTTCTGGGAGAAGGTACTTACCCATTTTTTTATTTTTGTGAGAGAGGAAGGGACACTTTCTTATGTTTATTTCTCTAGCAAGGGGACCATTAAGGACACCCCAACTGTACAAGGACTTTGACTATTTTCTCGGGTATGTTTCACCAGGTGTGGGTACACTTGGAGGACCTCACCGTAGTTTTCGATTTTCTTTAATTTTTCTTTGTTATACATATTTTTGTGGATCCTAGGGTTGTATGCTTGTTTGATTATATGAATAAAAGTAAAACCCAGATCCCAATCCATACTTAGTTGGATTATTTTGAAAATTAATTCATTCTTACGCTAGAACTGTTGATTAGGACTCAGCTTTTCTCGACTTTTCATGCATTAGCCTAGGTTTTACATTTCTATGCAGATCGCTTGCATGTAAACTGTTGGCACAAGGTATGATTTCTATCACTACATGCATCATCGTTTCCCATAACATTCCATGATTCTCTCTTTATGAGACATAGTTTTAAAAATTAAAAAGAACTGGAATCCCATTAGATATTTTTAAAAATATCCAAAAAAAAGATTTTCTTTCTCTTTTAAAAAATTTGACAAAAATAAAAAACTTGGACTTAATTTGTATTGGGAGAGCAAACTCCTCATTGTATTCAGGTACACTCCAGATAGAGTGGGTGAGGATGCAACCTTAAGGATTAGAGCAAAAAATCCCTGTACGTGTGTCTGATAAACATCCCGCAGCCTTAGTTAACTCGGTCAAATTAATGTAAAAATTAATGTTAATCGTTCGTTGCAGTTCGGATACGAGAGGCTAGTCAAAAACCACTCTTAATTAATGTCAAGTTAATTTCAAGCGGGAGATTTTTTTTACTTGGTGGAAGTCCAAGGTCGAACTCAGGGAGGCATCTGTCTCCTTAGGTGAATTTTAGCAAAGATCAAGTGTGTGATTTTCGGGGAATTATTTTTTTTGTTCTTTTTCTAATTTCTATGCAGACACATGCAACCAGCAGGCCAATATAAATTTCAATTCAATTAGGATATCAAATGGAGTCCAAAAATTCTAAAAATTGGCCAGATGATTAATTATGATGAAAATGATCTACCCTAATTTTTTTGGAATTTTTAGACACTAAATGAATTTACTGTGAATTAAATATGCAGACAGGGTGATTTTCACTATTTAATTTTTAATAAATAACAAATCACAACTTTTTCAAGAGATAAAATTATCCTAGATAGCACTAATGATAAGGAATCCAGGAAAATTGACAGATCTGAGTTTCAATGTGAAATGAATTTATTAAAATTAAAATGAGAAAATCACTCAACAATTTATTTAGGCCTCGATATGTGTGCAAATGACATGAAATTTTTATGGCACGTTAAGATTACTGTCCTTAAGCTACTGTGAATTTTTGGGGATTTTTGGAATCACAGAGAATTAACTAGAAATTAAAAGGTGTAACTGGGCAAAATATTCCACAAAGCAACCACTTAATTCATTTAAAAATCCACTGAAATTACAAAAACATGACACGTGGCCCAATAGACAGAGGACAAGTTTCTCAACAAAATGCAACTTTTAGAATTGAAAAATGATGTAAAATGCAACCTAGGGATGCGTGCAAACACAGGGGTGTAAATGCAATACAGGAAAATAAAAATACATAAAGTAAATATGCTGATAGGGACTTAAGTGCAATTACCTATTATACTGGGGACTCGAGTGCAATTTCTCTACAAGCACGTGCTCCTCACGTGGGGTCTGCTTCACAGGGACCTTTTTGCAATATCTGAAAGCTCCAGGGGTCTCTGTGTAAATTTCCCAGGCCGCACGAGCTCCTCACGTGAGCGTCCCAGGGTCGGATGGCTGCGGAGGCTCGGGGCTAGGCTCGGGCGCTTCTGGAGGTCTGGAGTGAGGTTCGGGCGATCCGAGCCTAGGCTCGAGGAAGAGGCTCGGACCGAGGCTGCGTGGCATGTTGTGGACCCTCGGATCGAGCTCGATCCGATGGATGGCGATGTGGACGCGTGGCGTGACCTCAGGCCATTAGATCTATGCTGATCCAACGGCTACTGGATACGATGGAGATGGTGACGTGGCTGAAGATCCGCCGCTGGATCAGATGAGAGATCAACGGCAGAGAGCTACTGCGGGGGGTAGACACGTGGCGAACAAGGCGACGTTGGATCTAAGTGGATCCAACGACTCCTGTAAAGCTCGGCTGAGAGGCTACGTGGCTCGCTGAGGACCGTTCGATCGACGTGATCGAACGGCAGCTGTACGTCTCCTCCGATGGTCCTCCGCCGCCTGCGGAGGAGATGGCGGGGCTCCGACGAAGCTGCCTTTGCTCCGCCCGTCCTTCCTCGTGCCGATGAAGCTCTCCGACTTGTCGGAGCTATCCCAGAAGGTTCGTGGCGATGTGGCGAATGTCCTGATGGTCTCAGGAGCGGCGGAGGACTGTCTGAAGTCGCTGGCGATGAAGGTCGAAGACGACTCCGGTGAAGCTCCGACCAATGAGCAGAGGGGTACCTGCAAGCACTAAATACAGAGCCGAAGCTCGTGCGTGCACTCGTGGAGAAGTGAAGGCGATCGGAGAGGCCTAAGGGGTGCTGCGGTGGTCCGGCGAAGGAGCTCCGGCCAAGTGGTGGAGCTTGAGCTGCTGGAAGATGGAAGGTGTCGTCGGAAGGCGTGAAGGCTACCGCGAAGATGGGAGCTTCGACGCAGAGCTCGGCGGAATAGAATGGAGGGAAGAGGATGACCGGAGGTAGCGAATAAAATTCAAGAAAATCGAAGAAGAAATGAAGAAAAGATCGGAGAGGGATGGAGGTGTCACCTGGGGATTGGAACTCTTTCTTGGGTTCCAGGTCGTCGCTCGAAGGGCTGGTGGTTCCCTGAGCTCAAGCAGCGGCTCGGCGGAGGAGGGCTGCGACTCGGCGGAGGCCGAGGATCTCGCCGGAGAAGACGGACGTCTTCGCTCAATGAAACTCTCAATTCTTGTCACAAAGTTGAAGCTCAGAGCTCGGGGCGTCTCTCACGAGGGGCGGATAGCCATGACGATGGCCGGAGAGGGGGTATTTATAAGATGAAGTCGATGGGTTAAGTTGTTGGAAGGTGGAGTTCGAGGCCATCGTGGAGCTACATCGGTGGGAGTCGTGGGGAGTGAGGGAGCTGGCGAGGGTGAAGGGAGAGTGGTGAAGATCGTGGTGGCATTGGTGGTCGGAGAAGATGTCAAGAGTGGTGGAGAAAATAGAAAGGGGCAGCGTGTTCCGCAAGGTCGAGATCGTGGGAGAGAGAGCGATCGGAGGTAGGAGACCAAGTCTCCATCGTTGGATCTTGTGATCCAACGGTGGTGATCGAAGCGGGCTGAAGCGGTTGAGATTAGAAGATCAGGGCGTGATCGAAGGCTATAGATTAGCCACGTGTCGGGCTGAAGCGTGCGCGCTAATGGGCGGCCTGGATTAGACGTTAGGGATGATCGAGCGGCCAAGGAAAGAGGCGGAAGCAGCGGCCAAGATGGAAGCTCTGAAGCGCGATCGAAGGGCGCACAACGCGACACGTGTCAATCTCCTGGCTAAGGCGCTAACGGGCGGTTAGGATGAGAGATGAAGGCTGTTCGTGCGGTTAAGAATAGGGAGCGGATTAAGCGGCTCAGATCAAAGGATCGATGGCATGATCAAGCGGACTACACTGCGCCACGTGGAGCGATGGGAATAAGGCGGGAACGAATGGTGCAGATGGGGTTCTTAGAATGATCGGATGGTTGCAAATCGAGGCGTGCGTGGAGGCAACTAAGCCGTTGGATCTAAAAGTTAATCCAACGGCTGTGGCTGAGGGCGGATGAGGCAAGGGCAGCGGGCTACATGGCGCAACCAGAGGGCGCCACGTGGCCTGCTGTGATTGGTTGGAAATAAAATTGAGTGTAGAAAGAGAAGGGGACCGAATTTGGAAAAACTCGAAACATGAAAGTTGTAGATCTTGATGAGATCTACAAGTTTCATGTTGACCAAAGACGGAGATGAGGTCAAGTATGATACAAAAAATACAAAGATACAATTTATACATATATGTAGTGTACAAAGTGGCCCAAAACCCAACTTTCTCATACGAGCTCCGAATTGGATGAAATTAGTCTCATTTTAAAGGTCTTTTAATGTGTAGTATTTTAAGAGTGAGTAGACCTATTTTGGAGTTTGTGTGAGGGATCTATGTGTATTTTATTGTCCAGGGGTTCTAGGGCTTTATTGACTAATTTACAAGGGTAATTTTTGGCTTTCTTCCCTATATTATTAACTAAGGAGTACATATTATAAGGAAGAGGTTATTTTAGTAAGTGGATATTTTTATAAGAGATTTTGGCTTCTTATTTAAATGCAAACGGACTGCTAAAATGTATGCATTATGTATGTATGCATGAGTGTTATTTATGCATTATAAAGGGAAATATGCCTCTATTTACTCGGGAACAAGGCTCTATTTTTGACTTTTGAAGTGATGAATCACAGATTCATCAACCCCCTATACTTAAACATTGCTCGTCCCTGAGCAACTAAAATGAAATGCAAGAGTGAAATGATTTTGGGTTCCGTACCAAGGTCATGAACAAAAGTTGAAAATGGAGATTGACTCAACCTTTGGATTAATTGTGTGACGGAACCTTATTGGGACCTGAACTTAAGACCTAATAGACTTCAAGTTCCACAAGTCTTCTATTCAAGACTCCTCAATAGTCAGGTCAGAACAAATCCTCAAACGCAAATTTCTGATGACTATGATTCTTACTTGTACTGTGTAAGTGAAATGTAACTCTTTACATCAGAAATGGCTCAGAACCAGCCTCCTCTAACAAGGTAACTCAAATAACCCGGTCCAGTAACTATTTCCTCGAGGAGCGGGGTATTCCCTTCTAAGTTCAAGTGCGACCAACTCAAGAGGAGGGGGTAGAGAAAAGAATGGACGGTAGCCAGTGTAGCCACCTATCCCGGGATGCCTGACCAGTGTAGCCAAGTCATCCAGCTGCATTTCTTTACTAATATACATACTCCGACAGGTATTATTTTTTTTCACTTGGACCTGTCTGATTTTTTTGGAGTTCTTGCATTTTTTTCCTTTTTTTCTTTTTTTTGGAAATATATACAAGGTGCAGCATGTACATTAGGAGTTTTTCCTCTTGAGCTAGTAGACTATCCCTCTTTTGAAGCATTATTGCAACCCACAGCATCCTGTCCTCAGACGTCAACACCACCGGACTAGGTTGAGATGCACTACCCTCCCTAGAGGAGGACGGATGTTTCCACCCGTGTGCTACTCCAAGCTAAAGGATTCTACCTCCTCACTACCTCATCAATGAAGAGCTACATGCATTGTGCTTGTCCAAGTTAGGTCATTATCTAAAAGAATCATGCGTGTGCACGAGATATTCTACTTAGACTAATCAAGATGACATGTGAACATAGACTTGCGGACTCAAAGAATTAAGTCACTTGACCTGAGAAATCTTAACTCCAGTTCCTATAAGGTTCCTCTGAAATTAGGTGGATTAAGGTCAAATCAGGTCCATCCTCAATATCTACTCATAACTTGGTTCAGAACCCACTAGCTTTTCACTTTGCATATGCAAGATATGCAGATGAGATGTAGATGACATGCTATGAATGAAATGCAAGACTTTTTTTTTTAAATGCAAGGATGATATGCAAGAGTAAATAAGAAGCCTTTATTTTTATTGTTCTGGTATACAACAATTTTTTTTATTATTTACAACAATTTTTAGTTGATACAATTTGTACGTAGTATACACGATTTTTTTTGGTATACAACAAATTTTACAAAAGTATGTTTTACAAGAATTTTACAACTTTTTATACCAGTATTATACATATAGTACATATTATACAAGTATACAAAATTTTAATATTATTATTTTTTTAATTTTTACAAAAGGTTTACAAGTATTATACAAGTATACAAAATTTTTTTTGTTTTTTTTTATTTTTACCCACCCATAATTATTGCAAAATATATACAAAAATACGCGAAAATACGCGAAAGCTACACTTTTAATTATTACCCACCCATATGTAATTTTTTTGTTTTTTTTCGATTTTTACCCACCCATAATTATTGCAAAATATATACAAAAATACGCGAAAATACGTGAAAGTACGAGCTATGGGTAAGTATATATGTAATATATACACGCCCCCTATACTTAGCGTGTGCTATGTCCTCAGAGCACGAAAAGCGAGGAAAAAGACATAGCTCGTGCTAAGCGTAGGAGAGCTAAAATAACAAAAAGTATAGAAGTCGTCCCGCCCCCCTATACTTAGGCTCAGGCAGCCTAAGTGTAGAAGAAGATCAAAAATGGGGCGGACGAGGTTAAGAGGGGAAATGGATGAGTATATACATGGCGGGCATCGGTGACGAGTCGCTGAATACGGTGTTTAATTTGGTCACGTTGTAGCACGTGTACTTAGCGATTCGGTCAGAACCGAGAGAAGATCTCCGTGAAGAGTGTCTCGGCTTTAATTTATATCCCGGGCAAGTCCGGGGTCGAACTCAGGGAGGCAAAGGAACAACTTGGGTTTAATTCAAAATTTAAGATCTAGATATCCAATGCGGTTTTTTTTTTAAATTTTTTTTGTTTTGTTTTTTTTACTACTGTAATAACAAAAAAGGATCTTTTTGTTGTTTAAAATTTTTTTATTTTTTTTTTAAAAATTTCTTTAGACAAGAAATAAAAACACAAACATATGGGAAAAAAATGATGATGATGGTTATGAAGATGAAGATGGAGATGAAATAAAATAAGAAAAATGCTATGATGATGGTGTTGTAATAAAGGACTTCTTTTTTGTTTAAAATTTTTTATTTTTTTAATTTTGTTTAAAACAAGGAATGAACATGATGGGAAAAAAATGATGAGGTGGGTGGGTGGTGGTGATGATGATAGACTAAACAAATGGGAAAAAAAACAAATGGTGTGATAAAACAACAAAGAAATAAAATATTAGATAAGATAAGAAAACAAGAGGATGATGAGGAATACTTACCTGGACTTCGCCGGTTTGGCAGAGCAGCTACGCTGGACTCCTGTCGTCGCCTCGATCCGATTGGCGAAATGAAAATCGGAGAAGCTACGCGAGCTCGACGGGGAACTCGTGACACGAAGCGGAGCTCCGCGGATCTCACCTGAAGGAGGTCGTCACTTGAGGACGATGCTTCGCCGCTGTCACCAACAAAACACTCCAAGCTCTCTCCTTATTCTATAAGAATGGTGGATGGGGAAAAATGTGGATGTGGAGATGAATATAAAGAGAAGAGAAATGGAAGTTAGAATGGTGGTGGTGTTGAATGGGAGGTTAAATTAGTGATGGGGTTGAATGGGAAGTTAGATGAATAATGGTGTTGAATGGAGGTTGATGAAGACTTGAAGGTTAATGGAGGTTGGTGGTAGAAAAGTTATTGTAGAGAATCTTATTAAATAAATAAAAATGAAATGAAATAAAGTAGGCTACTAAAAAGAGAAAATAAAATAAAGAGAAGAAAAAGAGTGGGGAATTTACAAAAAGAAGATATACAACATGTACAATTTTTTTGTTTGCTTTTCTTTTTATATTTTTTTGTCTTTTTAATAAGAGATATTTACAACGGAAAAATACTATAAAATAATATAATTAAAATACAACACAATCATGATATTTTTGTATTTTTAGCAATTATGAAAGATACAATAAAAATTAAAGAAAGAATGAATATATACAAGGTATACAATGTACATCTAGGTCCCAAAACCCAACTTTTGCAAACGAGCTCCGATTTTAATGAAACCACTTTCGTTGGATAGATAATTTTCTAACTTGAACTTTAAAAGTGAGTTTGATGAATTTGGAGTTCATACGGAGCGGGAATTTAGCTTGGAAGTTGGTCTTTACGGCTTTTTTCCCATTGGGATCTAGGAGCATTTATTTGAGATATAATTTATTTTGTATTTTTGTATTTTTATGTACATTATTATGAACAAGTTAGAGAAAGAATTAGCCAAAAAGGAGTTGAAATGAATTTATTAAAAATCCATGAAATTTTGAGCTATTTACAAGTATAAAACTCCTTTATTTTTTGCGGCTTTTTATGTGTAATTTATTTTGTACAATCTAATATACAATAATTAGTGTGTTTTATTTACAAGAGGTATTTTGTTAGTTTATTGATTTTATTGATATTTATTAGGGAATTTACTCGTGGATTTTGCTAAGATCAAGATATTGAGATGATGAATCGTGGATTCATCAATCGGTCCCCCCTATACTTAGGCTCTGCTCAGCCTAAGTATAGGACAGGAGTGAGTATGAGAACCGATGTGATCTGGAGGATGTACAATGAACAGTGAAGAGACTCGGGTCACTCTCCCCCTATACTTAGGATCTGATCATCCTAAGTATAGCCATAAAATGAAAAGATATGGAGCCGGGGCGAGTGATTCAAATCACTAGAGAGGGAGAAAAAAAATATATACAAGGAGAACTGAGAATATACAAGGATTAAGAAGGTTTGTGACGAACCTTCTTGCGGACGCGAGGAGGTGGATAATATACATATGTATCGCTGTCGGAATCGTCCTCAGATGAATAATAGTGAGGTGTAGGGATCGTCCAACGCGGGTCGACACATGGCTGCTTGCTTAGATAAGGCTTAAGAACAGCCGAACTGAGCTCACTCATATAAATCACCTTATCTGGACCAGATGAGGACTCTTCCGAAAATTCCTTATCCGGAATGTTGAAGGAAATTTTCTTAGTCGGTTTTCTTGAACCTAAATCATTGAAAGGGAGTGGAGAGCGACGTGCCTTGAGAGGTTCGGGGGAACACCTCGAGGAATCAATTCTCGACTTCCTCTCACTAGATAGCCGACTAGAAGAGGGAGCAACCGTGTTTTTAAGTGGAGTCAATTTTGTCTGGGTTGTTTCCTTAGAAGGTACGGGTCGTGGTGTGGTGCTGACTATGGGTTCCTCATCAGACGAGTCACCATAAAGATTGTAATATTCCTGAAGGGTCAGCACATGTCTCGGGAAGGTTCTAGTGGTCTCAGTTGGCTTGGCATTATTGGGCTCTTGTGTCGGATCATCGAAATGATCAAGGCAATCTATAAAGGTCGTGTCCGACTCAATGATAGCTTCTGGTCATGAGTCCTCCTTAGAAGCTGTCATGGTGGTGGTGCAAGCAATTAATGAAGTGGAGGTGTTGGGAGTCTTTGATCCAACGATCGTCCGGACAGTCGGTTTCTCAGGTGTAGCAGAGAGGTGGGACTCATCTACCTCTCGATGGTCATGACTGTCAGCGGATGTGTAGGTCACCTTAGAGTAAAGTTTATCAAAGAATGGATGAGGTCGAAGCGCTCCCAATGCTGTAAAATTGATTTCCCGAGTCTCGCAATCTATAGTCGCCTTAGTCAAGGCTAAGAACGGCTTCCCGAGAATAATCGGAGACTGGGAAAACTCTCCTCGGTGCTCGATGTCAATGATCGTGAAGTCCACCTGAAGTAGAGCACCTTGGAAAGTAACGATGACTGAAATATTTCCTCTCGACCGTTTGATGGATCATTCAGCCAGCTGAACGATCTCTCTCGACTTCCTAACTGGCATGAGTTTGAGCTTGTCAAACACAGAGGTCGGGAGGATATTTATCGGTGAGTCATCATCGATTCTTGCATGGGTAAAGATGGTGTCTTTGATTTCACATTCAACTCGGGGAAACCGCTTCACTCTGTGGCTCTTGGTCTTTCTCCCCATCACCAAGGAGGTGGCCATAGACACTATGTGTCTTTCAGTTCTTGTCCTCTTATTACCCGGCCTCTTGGGTATCAATTTACTCTTTACAAATCTCTTGAGGTCGGGGAAGTTATCTATGGCCTTTATTAAGGGAAGTTTGAAAATCAATTCTTCATCGAGTGCTTCCCTTATGACAGGGTCCAATTTTTTTAGGTCTTTTTCATTTTCAATTTTTATGTGATTTTTTGGTTTTTCAATTTTTTTGGTATTTTTGATGGATGAATGATCAGACTCTGGATTGGAGGGCAAGTGGTTAGTAGAAGAGGGAGATAGAATGGACTCCAGCTGTACAGAAGATGTGGGTTCCCTAATGCTTGCTTGGTTTTCAACCTCAAAATTACTCATATCCTTTTCCACTTTCATTCCTAAGCTGGCAGAGATTGAGTGCAATATTTCCATAACATCTCTCAACTCTTTACCAAATGATTCATTTTTTTTAATAAGTCTAGAGATGTCATCCTCCACAAAATTCTCATGACAAATCATGGGAGAGTTCTGCTCAATGGAGGAGACTGCTGAGATGTTGAGGTCTCATACTCAACATACCTAGACTCTAGCATGTAATGCTGGGTCGAGTATGGACTATCCAACTAGAAAATATTGGTCGGAGCCTCATATGATGAAATGGGGACTGATAAGTCTAGCTCATGAGTCCAATCTTGTAAATATATAGGCTCTTCGAATGAAGGCTGGTTAATGGAGGCTTGATCACTAAAGTCAATCAAGTCTGGAAAATCATGATGTGCAGGCCTCTCCATTCGGGTTGTTCGATCGACCATGTTATGCCCTAAGGTCAAGTCAGGATGTATATATGTGAATTCTTGTCTGGTCCCTACTTGAGGTGAGAATGAAGTATGAGGGGGCATATAATCTTGCCAATCATCTATCTCAGCAGTGGCTTGCTCTTCATTTGATTCTTTGATTCCTGCAATCTCTCCAGAATAAGGACAGTCAGCCCAAGATGGAAGTGGATCCGGAATGTCAGAATATGGAGTAGGTGAGAAATGCGAAGAAGTGGAGAAGTCAGTCGGAGTTCTGACTTCATGATCGGGTTGAGGAGGAGCCGACCACGGGTAAGGGTCTCCCGTGGATGGCGGAGGAGAAAGCGAAGATGAACGATATATGGTCGAGGAGGAGTGACCAGAGGTCACAACGTATGAGGACCAATATCCCGACATCTTGAGGAGGAAATGATGAATGCAAGAAGATTGAGGTAGAAAAATGTGCAATTACACAGGATAACACACACGGACAGACACAAATACAAACGCAAGAGCAAACCCCGAGTTCACACTCAACACGGTGAAGGACCCGAAACCGAGTCCGATTAATTTGGTTAATTTTAAGTATGAATTTTCAAGCAAGATCGCAAGGATTACGCGGCCTAAAGGGAAGTCGGCTCAGAGCCGGATGCGTCTTCCTTGTTTAACCTGTCGCCTAAGATACCGCCGGTCCTTCCTTTCTTCGCTCCTATCCCAAGTCGATGGATTCAAAGACCACACCCCTATCTACCTGCAAGCAGGTGGAGGCTGACAAGGCCGGAACTTCACCCCGGGGGGGTTACTGGCAACTTGTCGCAAAGTACCGCAATTTCGCCCCTATCTACCTGAGACAGGCGGAGGCTACTTGGTACTAGTCAGTGAACCTTAAAAATTCGACTTGTGATATTTGCTAGGATTAGTTGGATCGTGATATGGAAGGCAGGGATTTGGGCTCTGCCTTAATAACTGAAATTTTACACTATATGCGAATGCAAACGAGAAAAGCCGCTCCTAGACAGGCAGTTTTATTATCGAGTGAAGAACAAATTATTTTTGGCTAAGTTCTGCGGTCTAAGTGTGTCTTTTAAGTGCAATGTGTGGTCCTAAAGAATTACGAGCACAAGCAAATCCTAGAGTGGCTCGGGGAGCCGCTAGTGCAAGCTACTTTACATTCATCCACACAGCACACGGGACAGAGTTCCACTATACTTACACACGCGAGATCCCAAACGGGAACCGCTGGAAATGATGCGAAAAAAGAAATAAATAAATAAAAATTACAATGCCTCTCTATTCACTCAATTAAAATGCTCGATCCTCGAAGCGTCTTCAACTCCTCGCATTCCTCGTACAGAAAAAGAGTGAGGTCAGAGAGTGACTCAAAAAATAAAATGATGCAAAGAAATAAAAGAGAGAGAAAATAATTACAAGAAAACTGAGGGTCAGACTACCCGGGGATGAAAAATCAAACACTCAAAATATTACTGAAAATTAACCTAAGTCGTGCCTCCCCGGCAACGGTGCCATTTTGATAAACGTCTCGCACCCTTAGTTAACTCGATCAAATTAATGTCCAAATTAATGTTAATTGTTCGTTGTAGTCGGATACGAGAGGCTAGTCAAAAACCACTCTTAATTAATGTCAAGTTAATTTCAAGCGGGAGATTTTTTTTACTTGGTGGAAGTCCAAGGTCGAACTAAGGGAGGCATCTGTCTCCTTAGGTGAATTTTAGCAAAGATCAAGTGTGTGATTTTCGGGGAATTATTTTTTTTGTTCTTTTTCTAATTTCTATGCAGACACATGCAACCGGTAGGCCAATATAAATTTCAATTCAATTAGGATATCAAATGGAGTCCAAAAATTCTAAAAATTGGCCAGATGATTAATTATGATGAAAATGATCTACCCTAATTTTTTTGGAATTTTTAGACACTAAATGAATTTACTGTGAATTAAATATGCAGACAGGGTGATTTTCACTATTTAATTTTTAATAAATAACAAATCACAACCTTTTTAAGAGATAAAATTATCCTAGATAGCACTAATGATAAGGAATACTGGAAAATTGACAGATCTGAGTTTCAATGTGAAATTAATTTATTAAAATTAAAATGAGAAAATCACTCAACAATTTATTTAGGCCTCGATATGTGTGCGAATGACATGAAATTTTTATGGCACGTTAAGATTACTGTCCTTAAGCTACTGTGAATTTTTGGGGATTTTTGGAATCACAGAGAATTAACTAGAAATTAAAAGGTGTAACAGGGCAAAATATTCCACAAAGCAACCAATTAATTCATTTAAAAATCCACTGAAATTACAAAAACATGACACGTGGCCCAATAGACAGAGGACAAGTTTCTCAACAAAATGCAACTTTTAGAATTGAAAAATGATGTAAAATGCAACCTAGGGATGCGTGCAAACACAGGGGTGTAAATGCAATACAGGAAAATAAAAATACATAAAGTAAATATGCTGACAGGGACTTAAGTGTAATTACCTATTATGTTGGGGACTCGAGTGCAATTTCTCCACAAGCACGTGCTCCTCACGTGGGGTCTGCTTCACATGGACCTTTTCGCAATATCTGAAAGCTCCAGGGGTCTCTATGTAAATTTCCCAGGCCGCACGTGCTCCTCACGTGAGCTACCAGGGTCGGATGGCTGCGGAGGCTCGGGGCTAGGCTCGGGCGCTTCTGGAGGTCTGGAGTGAGGTTCGGGCGATCCGAGCCTAGGCTCGAGGAAGAGGCTCGGACCGAGGCTGTGTGGCATGTTGTGGACCCTCGGATCGAGCTCGATCCGATGGATGGCGATGTGGACGTGTGGCGTGACCTCAGGCCGTTAGATCTATGCTGATCCAACGGCTACTGGATACGATGGAGATGGCGACGTGGCTGAAGATCCACCGCTGGATCAGATGAGAGATCAACGGCTGAGAGCTACTGCGGGGGGTAGACACGTAGCGAACTAGGCGACGTTGGATCTAAGTGGATCCAACGACTCCTGTAAAGCTCGGCTGAGAGGCTACGTGGCTCGCTGAGGACCGTTCGATCTACGTGATCGAACGGCAGCTGTACGTCTCCTTCGATGGTCCTCCGCCGCCTGCGGAGGAGATGGCAGGGCTCCGGCGAAGCTGCCTTTGCTCCGCCCGTCCTTCCTCGTGCCGATGAAGCTCTCCGACTTATCGGAGCTATCCCAGAAGGTTCGTGGCGATGCGGCGAATGTCCTGATGGTCTCAGGAGTGGCGGAGGACTGTCTGAAGTCGCTGGCGATGAAGGTCGAAGACGACTCCGGCGAAGCTCCGACCAATGAGCAGAGGGGTACCTGCAAGCACTAAATACAGAGCCGAAGCTCGTGCGTGCACTCATGGAGAAGTGAAGGCGATCGGAGAGGCCTAAGGGGTGCTGCGGTGGTCCGGCGAAGGAGCTCCGGCCAAGTGGCGGAGCTTGAGCTGCTAGAAGATGGAAGGTGTCGTCAGAAGGCGTGAAGGCTACCGCAAAGATGGGAGCTTCGACGCGGAGCTCGGCGGAAAAGAATGGAAGGAAGAGGATGACCGGAGGTAGCGAATAAAATGCGAGAAAATCGAAGAAGAAATGAAGAAAAGATCGGAGAGGGATGGAGGTATCACCTGGGGATTGGAACTCTTTCTTGGGTTCCAGGTCGTCGCTCGAAGGGCCGGTGGTTCCCTGAGCTCAAGCAACGGCTCGGCGGAGGAGGGCTGCGACTCGGCGGAGGCCGAGGATCTCACAGGAGAAGACGGACGTCTTCGCTCAATGAAACTCTCAATTCTTGTCACAAAGTTGAAGCTCAGAGCTCGGGGCGTCTCTCACGAGGGGCGGATAGCCATGACGATGGCCGGAGAGGGGGTATTTATAAGATGAAGTCGATGGGTTAAGTTGCTGGAAGGTGGAGTTCGAGGCCATCGTGGAGCTACATCGGTGGGAGTCGTGGGGAGTGAGGGAGCTGGCGAGGGTGAAGGGAGAGTGGTGAAGATCGTGGTGGCATTGGTGGTCGGAGAAGGTGTCAAGAGTGGTGGCGAAAATAGAAAGGGGCAGCGTGTTCCGCAAGGTCGAGATCGTGGGAGAGAGAGCGATCTGAGGTAGGAGACGAAGTCTCCACCGTTGGATCTTGTGATCCAACGGTGGTGATCGAAGCGGGCTGGAGCGGTTGAGATTAGAAGATCAGGGCGTGATCAAAGGCTGTAGATTAGCCACGTGTCGGGCTGAAGCGTGCGCGCTAATGGGCGGCCTGGATTAGACGTTAGGGATGATCGAGCGGCCAAGGAAAGAGGCGGAAGCAGCGGCCAAGATGGAAGCTCTGAAGCGCGATCGAAGGGCGCACAACGCGACACGTGTCAATCTCCTGGCTAAGGCGCTAACGGGCGGTTAGGATGAGAGATGAAGGTTGATCGTGCGGTTAAGAATAGGGAGCGGATTAAGCGGCTCAGATCAAAGGATTGATGGCATGATCAAGCGGACTACACTGCGCCACGTGGAGCGATGGGAATAAGGCGGGAACGAATGGTGGAGATGGGGTTCTTAGGATGATCGGATGGTTGCAAATCGAGGCGTGCGTGGAGGCAGCTAAGCCGTTGGATCTAAAAGTTAATCTAACGGTTGTGGCTGAGGGAGGATGAGGCAAGGGTAGCGGGCTACGTGGCGCAACCAGAGGGCGCCACGTGGCCTGTTGTGATTGGTTGGAAATAAAATTGAGTGTAGAAAGAGAAGGGGACCGAATTTGGAAAAACTCAAAACATGAAAGTTGTAGATCTTGATGAGATCTACAAGTTTTATGTTGACCAAAGACGAAGATGAGGTCAAGTATGATACAAAAAATACAAAGATACAATTTATACATATATGTAGTGTACAAAGTGGCCCAAAACCCAACTTTCTCATACGAGCTCCGAATTGGATGAAATTAGTCTCGTTTTAAAGGTCTTTTAATGTGTAGTATTCTAAGAGTGAGTAGACCTATTTTGGAGTTTGTGTGAGGGATCTATGTGTATTTATTGTCCAGGGGTTCTAGGGCTTTATTGACTAATTTACAAGGGTGATTTTTGGCTTTCTTCCCTATATTATTAACTAAGGAGTACATATTATAAGGAAGAGGTTATTTTAGTAAGTGGATATTTTTACAAGGGATTTTGACTTCTTATTTAAATGCAAATGGACTGCTAAAATGTATGCATTTTGTATGTATGCATGAGTGCTATTTATGCATTATAAAGGGAAATATGCCTCTATTTACTCGGGAACAAGGCTCTATTTTTGACTTTTGAAGTGATGAATCACAGATTCATCAGTGTCATAAGTACATATGCATCACTTTTAGGTGCATGGTTGCAACTATAAGCCCTTGCCTCCAACCATAGAAAGTCATTTTGGTGTATGCATACCTCACAGTTCCCTTTGGGCATGATATAACCCGACAACATGGGAAGATGATACGACTATTTGGAGTGATTGTGAGCGTGTGTGTTGGGCGATAGGGAGACACACTATGTGGGTTTGCTAATACAATTGATTGATCACCAAAAACATAATTGAAAATATAAAAGACCAAACTCTTACAGTCTCCGTCGTGTGAAGTTAGTGATTCTACGGTTGGCATTGCGTTTGTATGCGATGTGTGCATTATTATGCGTCTTATATGCCTTCACACCCTTGTTCTTGACTTGATATCATGTTCTCTCATGAAATTCTTTTGACATTGAGGATGATGAATAGACAGATTTTGTGCTCATACTCCGTGAGCTTTCGACCTTCAACTGTTTATCGTATGTCTTCACAGACTCAGCATAACCCTCTTCCCGAGCCGATCCCTTTTAGTCATGAGGTTAGTCAGACTTCCCTTGTCTCTCAACCTTTAAGTCGAGGCAGACCCCCACCTCGATTTTTTGTCTATTTCTCCGGCATGTTTTTCACAGAGTTCTTATGAGACTTGTTCCTACCTAGAGGATTCGAGGATCATGGCTAGCGGGAAGGGGCCAATTGAGGATAGATCTACTGAGGAGAGACCACATGATGATGAGAGACGTACAGACAGGAGACATGATCAAGATTTGGACATTACAGATGGGATTCTAGACACACTTTGACAGATGAGTATATAGATCAGAGATCAATGTAGAGTCCAGAATGAGCTTAAAGCTGAGATAACTGCGTTGAGAGCAGGAGCCGGGAACCCAACACCACCTACCGTGGTTCCCGCGACATTATGAGATGAGTATGACCCGGTAGCGAGGACGCTACACCATTGGATTCGGTTATCACCAAATCAAAGGTCATACGAGCTTAGATCGCCCTTTATTTCATTCTTCCCAAGTTTTATGGGAATAGTTTAGAGGAGTCATTTACCTTTTTATAGCAGTTTGAGATGATATGTGGTAGGGCTAGTTATCCAGGAGTTATGCAGGAGGCAATGCGCCTCAATGCCTTCCCTTTCACCTTAACTTTACTGATTGAGTCACTAGGGGAGGGATATTTCTACATGGGATGATCTACAGTGCACATTCACGCGTAAGTATTTTCCTCTGGAATGGACTAATATGATGAGGAGTCAGATCTCCAATTTCACGTAGCGTCCACATGAGTCATTCCATGAGGCATGTGATAAATTCAAGGATTTGACTGAGAGATGCCTTCATCACGAGATACCTTTGAAGGTGCTTGTTCAGAATTATTTTGAAGGACTCCAGACAGATGTACATGGTCTAGTGAGCACCGCATGTGACGACAATTAGCTGAACAGGGATGTCGAGTCAGTTTGGCCCATCTTTGAGGGGATGGAAGAGAATTCACGTGTTGTAAACTTCGGTCAGGCATTCCAGAGGGGCCCACAACCACAACACCATAGAGAGCATCATAAGGTGACACAAGTTTCAGAGTATGATTCACGATCCGACATGGGGTTCATTAGTGAGAAGCTAACATTAGTCAACGTGATTTGGAAGCAAGTCTAAGAATTACAGTCGTTGTGAGAGTTAGAGAAACTCTCATCACTTCCTTAGCAGTTGAGTGATTTGATGAAGAAGGTGGTCAAGCTGCAGCTTCAGTACCAACAGGCTCGTCCTTCTTCTACTTATCAACCTATACAGAGATCTTTGCCCTCTCCTCCCACCCATCAGATTTAATACATTCAGAGCAAGCCAGTGCAACCTATTGAGCCTTCATAGATTGATTGGCATGAGGATTTGTCCAATGCCAACATGAGTCGGATCACTAGCCTTAGAGATGATAATGTTGGTTCTCATTCTACTCTTAAGATCAATGGGATTTGGTACGATCCAATTCAGCCACTAGCACACTTTACTCCTCAGGGCGTACACCACCACCAGTAGTAACATAGTCATTTGCAGCATGGATACCAACATTTCTAGCACTGTCAGCAATTCATGCAGCAGCAGTCTCACCAGCACACCTATCAGAGTGAAGGATATGGGTAAATCCTTAAAGTGTATCATGGAAGCATGAAGATTGCATCATATGCGATCAGGAGTGACTAGTCGTACTAGTAGGTCAGGGCACTAGAATTTAAAATTTTTGAAAGATGAAACCACATGATCCAAGAACACTTGTCAGATCGTTTCATCTAAACCACAAACAAGTAATAGTTTTACCTCTTGAAGCGTGGTTGTGATCGAGTTTCTGAAAGAAGAGACATCCTACCTTAAGTCTGATCCAACGAAGGAGACACTTGCGAGCGCGTTGATGAAATGTGTGCTCCTCGCAATCCATGTTGAAGATCCAAGCGATGAATCTACTAATCTCGTCTCGCGAGATCCAACGTCTTCTTCACGAGCGAAGTGCACCGAAGAAGATGGAGATCTGCGAGTAGTCAATCTGGCAGCACAATGACATTGCGATGACTACGACCCTCTCTAGGGTTTAGGGTGGACGGCCACTCAAAGGAGGGAGAGAGGGGGCACGTGTAGGGAGAGATAGAGAGTTTAATTCCTCTTGGAATTATGTGTATTCTTGAAGAGCTAGGGTTGCCTCTTCTTTTATAGTACTTTGGGAGTCCATGGATTCCAATCCATATGAAACACAAAATCAATGGTTGAGAGTGATTTGTGTTTCTATTCAATGGTCATGGTTTTGTTGTAAAAACATAACAATTAATTTAGATTAAATTAAATATATTGAATATTCAATATAATTTAATTTGAACTAAATTAGTTAACATATAAGGAATTGGAGGGAAGCCACCCACCCTCTTAAAAAGGGGGACAACCACCCTTGTGACCAAGTCAAAGGGTGGTTGTCCACCATCCATTAAATGGATGGCGTTGGCTCCTCATCCTTTCATACATATTTATACTAATATTTGTTGTAAATTAATTCACAAAAATAATTTCAAATTAATTTTGTGAATATTGCAATCATGCCATCAAATAATTGTTAATCATATTCGCAACCCAAAATAAAGTGTAAATTGTATTTTCAATTAATTTCTAATGTGAATCCAATTCACATCAACAATTAATTTGAAGATACTATTTACAATAAGGTCTCTCTAATATATTACAAACCACATTTATAATATATATAAATGATATGGATAGTGCTATCCACATTATTCACATCCTTGATAATTAAATCATATTTAATCATCTTATATCTCTATTCTCATGTGATCCACATACCATAAATCACATTCACATTATTTACATCTATGATAATTAAATCACATTTAATTATCTTAGATAACACTACTTATATGGCCAAATAATATTAAATAATATGAATCAAATTCATATAATTCATGATATTTATATCACATTTAACTGTCAATTTTCCTCATGCTCAGACACAATATTCAACAATTGAATTATTCTTGAACTCTTTCAAGAATAGTGCGCTTTCTCCGCTGATACTTGAAGATAAGGAAAGGGTGATTATATATTCCACGTATATTGCCTTGGATATTGAGATCACATCTTAAATCCAGATCTCAGGGACCTCCCATAGATGTTTGATTAAATCATAATCATAATAATCTTCTCATTGCATCTGAATCACATTAAAATCACTATCCAACATTTGGACCAGGATTAGATTACTTCTCTAACGAGAGGAGTCACTAAAATCTAGATATGTTTCATCACTCCCTCTGAATGGAAGCGTCATGGTTATACAATCCTTTATGATAACATCACCCTCGGGTATTTCTAATACATGTACATCCTGCATACTGGAAGACCTAAAATAAACTCAAAATTTTAGATCTATTTAGACTGTCTTCTTCAAGGTTTTATCATTAGCTTTCTCATTTGATCATTGGGAGTTGGTATCGATCATATACTTCTCAAAATCATATATGATACCCATGTATTAATCATATACTTTCCAAAAGCATATATCAAACCTACAAATTCAGTCAAGCTTTTAAAATGAGAAGACAGTGTACGTAATTTGATTACCAATATCTCATGAGTGAGCTCATGTCTTTTGATTCAATAAATGAACCTGTATGATCCCTTTGAGAGATCGTAATACTCATATGCCCTTGTATGCACACCAGCACGTCGGTGTATAGACCTTGATTAGATCATCAACTTATCGATCTGTCAAATGTACATACTCAAACATATAGTAGCACATCTATCTCCGATCAGTGGATGTGTGTCTATATCGTGACAGCATACGATGTAGGGCTTTGGTTATCTCGATCTCGTTAATTCAACTCTTTGAACTAACTTATCTAACACCTCCGAATATCTTTTCCTATGCAGAGGACCTGCATCAAGAGGTCGGTTAGCCATCAGCCAATGAGAGAAAGAATTTCCATCTCCTACTGAGGCTGGAGATTATCTCTTAATAATCATTTGACGGTGCTTGGTGAGTCCTCAATCTAACTCTTTAGATATTCATCTAAGCACCAACCTCTATGATTCAACAATTGAATCAACAGCTATATGATCATCAAGATGGCCATGTTACATAACCCTAATTTACTAAGGGACCTATTGTGCAAATTAATTATTCTTCACTTCAGATCAGGAAATGATATTTGTAATAACATTTATTGCATAATAGCTCGTTGTGGGCTCGCATGTCAAACAATCTCTTACTAGCCCAAACGGCCATTAATGGGCTAATCTTTAAACCCACACTCATGTGCTAATCATAAGACATTTTGAAAAATAGCTTGGTAAGATGACTAATCAATTTGTTCTCGAGAGATTATGCCAAGTCCTTTTACGATATTTACATATCTTCTAGTAACAGTGCTTGCATCCAATGCGAACGATGCATCTTATGCAACCAATACTCAATCTTATTAAAGAAATTCTAGTATCTTTAACATTACAAATCAATAATCGTTATAACCAGTATTTAATTTCTATTATCCTTGTCAAAATACATTTATTCTCGGAGGTCTCCATCTCTTAAGGTATCTGTAGTTAAGACCTTTTAGATCATTATCTATAAAGTCTTAAGTTCTTGAAGATAAAACTTAGAGATAACTACCTCAAAAGTCTTGTCCTTTTTGAAGATATTATTATTACTGAAATCAAGTGTTTTATCTCCATACTAGGATCAATAGCAGTTTACTACTCCCACTAAATGGCAGACATCTGACTTTTGTACACATCTAGCATACACCAGGTTTTTCATAACTGATGCACAAGGGAAAGAAGTTTTAGCATTCACTTACTCATCTCTTTGAGGTGATATCCCTTTAGATAGGTCAGTTCCATATCTTAAGTGAAGGAAGCCTTCCTTGGGGTTTTCCCAAAAAATAAAATATGTCCAAGGTGTACCACTAATGTGCGGTCCTAATGCCCTCTTCTCTTTGTTTCTGAACAACTTCAGAACTGAGATTTAAGAGGTATCCTCGATATCTTTCATCCGAAGGTATGGAACAACTAAATTATCAAACACTTATTATCATCCTTATATCATTCCAAATGGTTAGGACTTTATCTACATTTCAGCACGATGAACACAATGGCACTCCCACTAAGCTTCACACAGTTCATTAAATTTTGTATGAAATCATAACCTTTATAATTCTATTAAATCTGATGTTCCGACTACTAGAAGCTTATTTGAGTCCACCGATGGAGTTCTCTTACACACTCTACATTCCTCAACTATGAAGTCATGTGGCTACTTTATATGAATATCCTCGTTGAGGAATTCATACAGGAATGCAATCTTGACTTCCATCTTGAAGAAGTCATAGTCAAGTTGTGTAGCTCCAGTTCGCAATATTCTGATGGGTTTAAGCATGGCCACTAAAGAGCAAGTCTCATCGCAAGCGATGTCTTCTCTATGTGTGTATCTTATAGATACGAGCCGTGCGTTGAAGGTCTCCACCTTCTCATCAGGTTTCCTCTTTCTCTTGAAGATCATTTTACATGTTATAGGTTTTACCCTTACAGGTGGATCCTCGAGGGTCCATATAAAATACTTGTATATGAAGTCTACTTTATACATTATTGCTAACAACCATCTTTCCATGTCATGATCCTCAGAAGCTTCATCATATGAAGCCAGATCATTGTTAGATTTCTCTAACACATGGAATCCATATCTTCTAGGTGGTCTTACCACCCTCAAACTGATTTGAAGAGGTATGTGTGTTTCATCTTTAATTTCCCTTTTAATTTTCGATTTCAGGAGCCTCATTATCTTTTCAAGACTAAATGAGTTCCTTCACTTCATTTTCATATTAATTCTCAAAAAAGCCATCCTCTAAGAATAATATCCTTAGAGATTAAATCTTTTAAGAATCTTAAGATCATAAAGTAGGTATCCAATACGATTTATTATATTCCTAATGAAGTAGCACTCTCTGCTGCTAAATTCCATCTTACTTGCATGGAATCTTATTAAGGATATATATTGTAGTCTCTACTACATATATACCTGGAAACTAAGAGATAATTATGCTAACGCACATGATCCAATTGCATCTCCCTACAACTTTATTAAGTTTAGGTGTACTGGAAGGAGTGAGGTTTGAATGATATTCCTTTCTCTATAAGGTATTCCTTGAATTCATCTAATATGTACATGTTACCTAGGTTAGATCAAATTCATTTCATCTTCCTTCAGACTTTGATTCTAGATAAAAAAATGAAATCTTTGAACATTTCAAAGATTTCTTAGGTTAAGGAAAGAAATATCATATCACAAATAATCATCAATAGATATCACATATCATTAATGTTTATTATGATATAGATGATCTATATACATCAATATGTATGAGATCTTGAATACCTTGATATCTTACGACATTCTCAAAGAAGGTTGCATTGGACATTTTTACAACTTTCATAAGTGCGTAAGATTTGAAATTTCAGACATTCTAAAGCTTCATCTCTTACTAATCTATTGATCTCATCAATAGACATATGTCCAAGGCTTGATGCAAGATAATTGTTAAATGATCTCCATCCTCATGTTGATCTTTTTAAGGTTTAAATTTTCAATATAAAAAAGGTTAATGAACCATCCATTAATATTCTAGTTTAGTAGAGTCAACTAGATGTTAGATTACTATCTGAAATATATCCATCATAACTCTTTATGATAGGTCTATTTCAGAATTCATGTTTATTTCCAACATTTAGAAATAAACAATGAGTGTGTTCCAATATCTAGGTCATAGAGACATTTTCTAAGATTAAAGGCTCTCCCACTAAAAATATGAAGTTCATCTATCCGATGGAGATTGTTGTAACAATTACATCAATATCCATGTGGATGACTATTAAACCTTAAGATCAAAGTTTCTAGTCTTCTAAAACATATGCAACCAATTGCAAGTGTTATCAGAATAATGAGATACAATTTTAGACTTTGATCTTATCCAATAAGCAAGTCAATTTCAATGATAATATATAAATGTATAATTATGCCAATGCACTATCCGAATCCTTCTCTAAGGATCATAGATAGACTTGATAGTCATACTATCAACATATCAGTTTATTGCAGTATTGACATTCATTTAACTCTTTGGATGTCATATGAAGTCACGGAAGTACAGTCAACTCTTTGACTTTCCTTCTGACTTGGGTCAGACCTATGCTTCCACTATGCTCCCCCCATCTATAAACAACCATTGCTTAAGACAAAGGATCGCTTATGTTGAACTCAAAAGATTTCAATGTAAGAGTATTTCAACATTTATACATGCTTCACTCAATCCATACAATATGAACATTATGAAGCTTCATGAATGACTAGAGTATAGATAGTAGAATGACGACACTCATCATACCTACATCCGTCTTAACTCTTAAAAGACTTTTGTTCAGGTAGGTACTCAAACATTTTGAGCACATTATATCTTATTGAGCCACCATTCTACATAATGCATTGAAACATGTCATTCATGATTAAATGTTTAGAGCACATATGTAACATCCAAAATTTACACAAACCCGAACTCGACCCGATTTGGGTCCGATTAATCCAATAAAATTATTGGTCAATACCAAACAACCTAAAATGATCAACTGATCGTGAATAAAAAGTCGTTTAGATGAAATCGACCAAAAATTGGTCGCATCGTAATGCGTGCCACGAAAAAGCTGCGACGCAAATTCGGAAATCGTAAAATGAATCGAGACCGTCATTAGATCCGATTCGACAAAACAAAACCAATGGAATCGATCGTTCGTCGATCGGAGGTCGTTTGATATTTTTATATCGCAAAATTCAACCCCCAAACTGAAACCGTATCTCGAAAATTTTAGGCATCCAAACCCGATCGGAAGTATATCAATATTATACTCATTTTGACCGTCGTCGAGAAACGATCAAATCGAGATACTATGCATTGAAAACGGAGACTTGAGACGTGAGTACGGTCGGCTTTGATGTCTCAAATAAATGGAAAAATAAATAAATAATATATATAAAAAAATTTTCTATTGTCTAATGTCTGTGCGGCAGGCCATTTGACTTGATTTTTTCTCTTTCCTTTTCCCATTTAATATCCAAATCTCCTCTCCATATGGCATTTTCTTACTCCACTTGGGTTAATATTTCCTTCTCCACTTGGCATCATAAGAGACCACCCTCTTGGTTATATAAACACCAAAACTTTCCTATTTGGCTCCAAGTTTCCATCGAGAAGGAGCCAAGTCCTCCCAATTTCCTTCTCTTCTTTTTCCTAACCAAGAGCTCCAACATTCTTCTGCTTTTGGCTGCTCTTTTCCTTCACAAAGATTGCCGGAACCTCTCTTACTACGGCCCCTTTCCTCTCAAAACTGCAGATTTTCTCTTAAGTTAGAACCACTACTGCTTCCAGCAATAGGGAACCCTTGAAGTTGCTGCCTTTTTCTCTTTGAAATCAAACTCCAAGAAGATCTAGAGGTGCTGGAACTTCCACACCTGCTGCATGCATGTGATCTCCCAAATAGGAGATCCAAGAGGTACCATCTCCAGCCTATTATGTTGCTGCCATGCATGGAAATTTTACTTAATCTTTTGTATAATCCTTACTTCCCCTCCACCTTGCTGCTATTCATAAATAAAAAGCAATTTGTCTTGACTAACTTGTTCATATATTATCCAGTTATATTTTCAAATTCAATAATTTTCAAATATATTAAAGACGTATTCAGATCTTCTGTGAACAACTTTGCCCAAGCCTTTCGGCAAAACTGTATATACCTCCAGATTTATCTATGCACTTTCAGCATTAGCTACCAAAAGTAACATGGCTGTTATCCTATAATGAGAGGGCAGATTTGAGATTTTAATTTTCTCCCAAAAATTTGAACATAAATTATGGTGCCAAAGATTTTATATATATATATATATATATATATATATATATATATATATATATATATATATAATCCAATGGGCTCATTAGTAAACAATATATGAGAAATTGGATGGCTTCACTTTGTATAAAGCCATTAGATTGTGGTAGAAGATTGGAAAGGACCCCTTTCCATATAAGAGATGTTCTTCATAGTCAGATCACCGTTTAATATTCTAAAGAAAAAGTTTACTTGAATTATATATGGCATGATAAATGACGAATAATCCCACATGATTAACACGTGAAAGTTAAGTTGTAACCATATATGAGCGTTAACAATAGAGTGTAATAAACTGGGTTTTGGCACATTAATATACTTAATATTAAATAGCACCATAAAAATGGTATAACACTTAAACATACTGGCAAATGAATGGTATGCTTTTCACTCAAGATCAATCTTCAACTTTAAAATTTCAATTTTTACAACTCTTAGAAAAACCTGACATATCAAGAAGGGTCTAGAACTAACCTCTATTCTAGTATTTTACTTGAAATGCATAAATATGATAGGAAACTTATGGCATACAATGATTGGTAGTAAAAGGTTACCTATTCTTCTGTAGTTTAGAAGACAATTTGCAATAGTCCTAGGCCATGTTCACAAAGTATTCGTTATTAGATGGGGAGTGAGGGTTTAGATTATGAAATTGTTACTGACTTGATGAGATATGGAAATGTCTAATCCTGATGTACACATTCACACTATTTGGCCAATTCGGTCAACTGCTTTTCTGCTGTGTTTTTACGCCTCGTTGGGATCCTGACTTTAGACCAGTTCCATTGACCCTCTATTTTAGGATACCCAGGCGGGGGATCCTCGGTTTTAGTATTTCGTACGAGCTCAGTTGCGCGTTACCGTTCGGGCTGTCTTTCTAGAGTGACTTTTCCGGAGAGTCTCCCTCACCCATCTCAGTGGCGTAGTTTGGGAGTAGACATATCCCTCTATTGGACCGCACTTCCAACTAGAGGGTGAGACAGAAGAGCCATTTGTAGTCTACCTCATCGCTTGAGTTTTACTTTCGCCAACAGACTTGGCGATTCTACATCCAGATCATCCATATCAACATCTAAATCCTTTAGAGTCACATCTGAGAACATTACAGTTAAGGTTTGGAGGAAACTACAATTAACATTGAGTTGATTAGAAGTGACTATAATCTGATTCGAAATCCATATAAGTTAGTGGAGGTGTTGGGAACTTAGTTATGATGCATTACACAACACCGCATGCTTACGGAGGCACCCCAACCCTAAGGTACTTTTAATACCTTATAGTCATAGTGTGAGGTTACACACAGACTAAGACCACAGACTATCCACTAACTTAAAGGAGTAAATAGAATTAAGGATCAAATCAATCATCACCATATCATTCCATTACAAAAAACCATGACATCTCAATAACCAGAAAATAACATCTACATGTGCCATCAGCTCCACAACATGATCTCCAAGACCCAAAATCATGATCTTTAAAATGCAGGGAATCATTATATGTTAAGGTTTGTTATCTAAACTTTATATATATGGGAAGAAAGGAAAAAAAGGGGTGAACAGGTGAACAACATACCAACAGTTGAAAACCATTCTCTACGCAAGTAGTGATAGATTTTTCACCATATATACCATTCTACTTGCTTGCTTTTGAAAATAATTAAATACCTGTTATTTTTATAAGTTTTTGGGAGTTACCAGCAACCGCTGACGCCTCTTCTTTCCTAAACATGTTTTGGCAGGCAAAAAGCCTGATGTTCAGTAGTTGTTCACGATTCCAGGCGATAAGGCTTACACCAAACGGTATGTTGTTATATTTTAATTTTTGCTTCGGTTGATAATGTAATATGCTTCTCTTCTGTACAGTCAGATTTTTGGGAATACTGTATGTACTGTCAGTCACTGTATATGTTGTAAAATATATGGAAGTTAATGAAATAATATTTTGGTGGCATTTATCTCTATTAGCTTGTGGTTATGAATGTGAATGTGAATGTCATATACAATTGTTGCAGCGCGAAAAAAATTCCCCATAAATTTATACTTTTAATGCGATGTCAATAAATGGAATATTGTGAAATGTGTCGTAAACAGGTACCCTGATCCTAAGGGGTTCACAAAATATGTCTGCCAAAGCATCTTCTTAGGTTTTATAAGGATTTTTCAATAATTGCGATCATCATCGGCATGGTACTTGCAAAGCACACTCGATGAGAGATCAAGACAATAGATGCATACAAACTCAAGGTAGTTGTCCTATTATCCAATTAATTCTCATTCCTCGTTATTATGAGGAAACTAGCACATTGCAACCACATACACCATGTGTCCAACTGCAAATACAATATCTTGATCATGGATCCAATCCATGATATTTTACCAGTTATTATTAACTATACTATTGAGTAGTTTGACGAGATTATTTGAAATAAGATATATTACATAAATACATATTTTACTTTGATTTAGGATTTTTATATACAAGTTGTATTGCCTTGTCAACATTGAAAGTTAATTCCCTTGAGCACTTCCAATGTAAGAGATATATTAACCATTATATCTTAAACAAGATCTCGGATCTTATTTTTTTATCTTTGTTACATCCCAATAATATGAGAACCTGCAACTCATATAAAAAGAAGCAAGAACTCATTCCTCCTTACAAGTTCAACTTGCATTTCTCAATTTTGTATTTAACACCTGAGCCCACCACCCCTAAGGCAGTTTTGACCCGTCATTAATTGAACCAACCACCAATAGGATTATAACTCTTTATGCACAATCCAATATCGCCCCAATAAATGAGGAACAGATATTGGGGTCACTACGCATATGGCCTCACTCTTTAGAGAAGAAAAGAGCCCGATCCAGATGCACTTGTATGCAGGATCTGTCACTTTGGATATACATCTCCTACATACAATCTTTGGCAGTGGAACCCTTCGCCTTGATCAGAGACCATGGATACTACTTATGTTATCTTTTATATCATGTTCAAATTTTAATTAATTATTATGAATCATATTCACATTATTAATTCTTCTAAGAGAATACTACTCTATTCATAATAGAGTATTTTTAATCAGATATAATTCATTTAATAATATTAAATCAATTATCAATCAAATTTAATCAACCAGCAAATAATCTTGATTATTGCTTGAACGATGGTATTATCTCAAAATACATATTATTCAAATTTTAGTAATTAAAAAATACATCATGATATCCTCAAATATTATCCTTTCCTTACCATTGTCATGGCCATTACGCACAGGATGTGGGACAAACCGCTCATGGGGCAAACTGCTACCATCAGTCCTTGACTAGACACCATATCTGCCTCGGGTCAGGATAATATGATTTGATCATTTTGTATTTGAGACGATAATCATCCTTCAAACCGAAGTTATACCATATAATATATATCAAAAACTTTTTGATTAATATTATAAGGAGATTTAGTAAAAAATCATTAATCCTATTCAAGAAACAATATTTTGCATGTAGAGATTGTCATACAACTATTGTAGGATAAACTAGGGTTTTTAAAAACATTCGGTCAATGATCTATGATGATTAATCAATTATTTTTCATAATTTTGAGGCATCATATTTAATCAAGAAAAATTCATAATTTACATGATTTCTATTGAATTCTAAGCACAATAAGTAAAGAGGTTTGATGATCTAATAATCTTCCGATCCATCTCAACTAAATATGGAAAGGACAAACAGAGTCGAGATCACGTGAAATAAATTATAGCGATTTGCTAGTTTGATTCTCTACTTAATTAAAGTGTTTATTTCATATTTCATAATGAAAAAATAGAAAACGAAAATAATTTTCTTATAGATATGTGATTTCATGCAAAATAATTTTCATAGTGGGAACTCTTCGAATCATTTTCATGCACTTTTGGTACCAACATTAAAATATTATTTTTGAAATATATTTAGATATTCCAAATACATTTTGTTAAATAAAAAACACATCCAAATAATGCACAAATAGTAGGTTTTTATTTTATGAAAAATCAATTTGAATCTTGCATCCAATGCAAAAAAAACAATGAGTCTCGCACATATGAAACATGAACCATGATCGCCTAGAGTTTCGGATTACATCCAAGACCTCAACCTGGCTATGATACAACATGAAGTATACAGAAAAATACTTAAAGTGCATCGCAGAAGCATGAGGATTACATCATATGCGATCGAGAGCGACTAGTCGCACTAGTTTCTCGGGGCAGCGTAATTTAAAAAATTTGAACGATGAAACCGCGCGATCCAAGAACACTTCTCGGATCATTTCATCTAAATCACATGCAAGTATTAGTTTTACCTCTTGAATTGTGTATGTGATCGAGTCTCTAAACGAAGAGACCTCCTGTCTCAAGTCTGATCCAAAGGAGCAGACGCTTGCGAGCACGTTGATAAAACACGTGCTCCTCGCAATCCATATTGAAGATCCAAGCAACGTGATGAATCTCATATTCATCACTCTAAAAGTGACTATATAAGCTCAAATCCCTAAAATTCATTGTCATTTCTTCATTTATATTACATGATTAGCATTCATGCATGTATAAATAATAATTGCATTTTATCACTCATAATTGCATAAAATAAGGAGCCAAAATCCCCACACAATTAACTTGTATAATAAGCTAAATTCCCTGATTTTTAATTAATTCAAGCTAACTCCAAATCACCTGAAATCACCTCCATTGTGTACATGTGTCTAACAAAAATAATGAAAAATATAAAAAAATTATGAACATAAATAAATGGACCAGAAACTCAAACCCTAATTTCATATCTATCAGACTAAAACCTTGATATCTTCCTCATAAAGTGTCTGATTTGATCCTACTCACCTTTAAACTAATGTACATTCAAATGCCTTCAAAACAAGACCAAGTTCAGTTGAATCGGAGCTCATATTTGAAAGTTGGGTTATGGGCCTCTTTTGTACACTGTGTATTTTACATGATTTTGACCTATTATTTTATGTACATAATTAACTATTTTTATTTTCTTTATTTTTCATTTATTTTTTTGATAAATTTTTATTAAAATACATAAAAATCTAAATCCAAAATAAAATCAAAATCAAAGAAATTGACATAGTCCGAGTTTTCACTAACTGTCTGTACAAAAGTCTCCTTTCTCATATTTTATTTTATTTCTTCATTTTTTGAATTAATAAAAACAAAAAAAAATAGATTAATGTGTAAATATTTATCTTTGATTTTATCATATTTTTCGGATTTTTATCTTATTTAAAAATAAAAAAATACAAAACTCAAAAATCAAGGTTTTCTATGTACATAGAATACCTCCAAAAATATCACTTTGTGCAAATGATAGATTTTGGTTTTGGTTCTTCATGAAAGTTGTAGATCTCATCGATAGGAGCAACTTTTGTAAAGGAAATTTTTTGATCTGAGGTTGTTTGTCATTTCTTTTTTATTTTTCTTTTCCTTTTTTTTTGATTTTTCTGGAGCTGACATGTGGCAACTCCTAGAGCCACTACGTTTCACTCATTTTTGGCATTTTTAATTTGTTTATTTATTAAAAAAGAAATACCACATGGTGCATCTGGGACCATCCGATCTCGACCGATCTTCTATTCCCCCCTTTCCCAATCTCACCACCAGCGACCTTCCTCTTCAGGTCGGCCACCAATCACCCTGATCTCCTTCTCTGTCTAGCCACGCTATCTTCAACCCATGATTCACCTTCCATAACTGACGCCACAACCGCCGCAACACTAATCAGATCAATCTCGCCCTTCCATCTCCCGCGATCTTCAATCAAATCATACCCGACTGCCTTCCATCTTTGACCGTCGTCTCTCTCCTATTTAACAGCCACCTCCAACTTCATCCATCGACTACAACTTGAAGGGAATAATCAGCTGGAGGTGACAGCTCCTTGCCCCTGATGACACGACGAGATCTGGTAAATTCCCCCCACAGTGCAGCACCACGTCCTCCTCATTTAGCTGCTTTGCTCCAGTGCCTGCCATTGAGCCAACAACTTCATCGACTCCCCACTAGTTGGAGCCAAGGGTCGACTTCATCAACAACCATCCTGCTCCGCCTCAAGCCACTCGTTGCTCGCCTCCATGCCAGGAGCTCCACCCACAAGTCCTTCTCTGCCATCACTCCACTTCCGCCTACAGTAGGGCTTTCACCACCCTCCAGCGTCCTTCGGAGGTCTCTCCGTCCTTCGGAGCACAGTCACACGCTCCGTACGACATCCTCTCCGTCACAAGAGCCCTGCCATTGCACTCCGCCTCTTGTCGGCCGCTAACCACCAAGATAGAGGTCTGAGGTCCCCTCCCACGTGCTAGGCATGTGCGATTAGGGTAACTTTCATCAGCATCCCTGGAGTAGCCCTATATTGCAGAGAGAGCCCCAGCCAGAGGTCATGTGCTTCGCACGTGACTTACAAGAAAATTTGTTGGTCACCCCCTTCGTTTTTCGCTTATTCACGGAGCCACACCGCCACCAGAGGACGTGTGCCACGCATGTGCCCCTCTGGAAATTTTGCAATTCACCCCTCAGAGGTCCTGGAAATTCTTCTCAAGTCCCCTTACTGCATTTGTTATTTATTTTATAGTTTGTAATTTTGCGAACAGACCCCTCTATTTTACTATAATTTTGAACATCAATATTGCATCTTTTTATTATTTAAAAAATTACATGATGTTCATCAACTAATTCTCTACATTATGACATTGTGATATTTTTATTCTTTGTAATTAATTAATAATTAATATTCTTGCAAAAAATACATATTATGCTTATTTTGAGCTTAGAAATTCATATCTGATAAACCAGCATTCCAAAAACTGCCAAAAAAATCATGTGTCTTAGAATTAGTTATTAGTTATATTGTGCCCAAAAAGAATTGCATTTGCATACATATTTTTCTCTATAAAAATAATTTTGTTTATTTCAATAACTAATTCTTAATAGGTATTAAATTCAAATTTTTAAGGTTTAGGATTTTTCTAAGATAGATCACCTAGTGATATATTTTAGATAATTTTACTTCTTGAAAATAAATAGATTTAATATTTATTATAATTAATTATTGAAAATAACACTATCTATATTTATTAATTAATAGAATATTCATTTTGTACCCAAAAAATTCCAAAAAAAATATAGTACATGTATTTCATCATTATTTACCTCTCAACCATTCATAATTTTTGGACATCGTTTGGTTGATATTTATTTTCTAATCCTTAAAATCAACCGCGATTGCATTTTTCATTCCAAAATTGGATCAAAAATAAAAAAAACTATTGCTGCTAAAACTGTGCACGAACTTTGATAGACATAGTTCTAAGTTGTTCCTTTGCCTCCTTGAGTTCGATCTTGAGAGTTGCCAAAGTAAAATAAACATAAAATCACTCGAATTAATTGGATTAAATTTCTAAGTGGTTATTTCTTGATTGATTCCAATTACCCACCTACAACGAAAGGACATATTGTTTTTTAAATGCTTAATTCATATCAATTAAACAGGGGAAATTATGAATCATCACAGCGAATCTCCTGATTTCATCTCACGAGATTGGATGTCTTCTTCACGAGTAAAGCACGCCAGAGAAGATGGATATCCATGACTAGTAAATCCGTCAACACAATGGCATTACGATGACTACGACCCTCTCTAGAGTTTAGGGTGGACGGCCACTCTATGGAGGGAGAGAGGGGGTGTGTGTATATAGAGACATATAGAGAATTTAATTCCTCTTGGAATTATATGTGTTCTTGAAGAGCTAGGGTTTCCTCTTCTTTTATAGTACTTTGGGAGTCTGGATTCCAATCCATGTAAAACACAAAATCAATGATTGAGATTAATTTATGTTTCTATCGAATGGTCGTCATTTTGTTGTAAAAAAACAACAATTAATTTAGATTAATATAAATATATTGAATAATCAACAAAATTTAATTTCAACTAAATTAATTAGCATAGAAGGATTAGGAGTGAAGCCACCCACCCTCCTAAAAAGGGAGGACGGCCACCCTGGTGACCAAGTCAAAGGGTGATCATCCATCATCCATTAAATGGATGGTGTTGGCTCCTCAAATCATGTCATACATAATTACAACAACATTTGTTGTAAATTACTTCACAAAAATAATTCCAAATTAATTTTGTGAATATTTCAATCATGCCATTAAAATAATTGTGAATCGTATTCACAACCCAAAATAAAATGTAAATTGTATTTCCAATTAATTTTCAATGTGAATCTAATTCACATCAATAATTAATTTGAAGATACTATTTACAATATGCTCGCTCCAATATATAATAAAGCACATTTATAATATACATATAATATGGATAGTGCTATCCACATTATTTATATCTTTGATAATTAAATCATATTTAATCATCTTAGAGCTCTATCCTCATGTGCCAAAATAACATGAATCACATTCACATTATTCACAACTTTGATAATTAAATCACATTTAATTATCTTAGATAAAATTGCTTATATGGCCAAATAATATGAATCGAATTCATATTATTCTTGATAATTAAATCGCATTTAACTATCAATTTTTCTCAATGCTCAAACACATTATTCAATAATAGAATTATTTTTGAACTCTTCCAAGAATAATGCGCTTTATCTGCAGATACTTGGAAATAAGGACAGGACAATTATATATCCCATGTATAGTGACTTGGATATTGAGATCACATCTTGAATCCAAATCTTGGGGACCTCCCATAGATGCTTGACTAAATCAAAACCGTAAATCTAATCTTCTCATTGCATCTGAATCACATTCAGATCACTATCCAACAATTGGACAAAGATTATATTACTTCTCCGGTGAGAGGAGTCACTATAATCAAGAACTATTTTATCCCTCCCTCATGAATGGAAGTGTCATGGTTATATAATCATTATGATAACATCACCCTCATGTATTCCTAATAAATGTACATCCTGCGTATTAGAAGACCTAGAATAAACTCGACGTCTTAGATCTTTTTAGATTGACTTCTTCATGTTTTTATCATTAAGTTTCTCATTTGATCATTGGGAGTTGGTATCGATCATATACTTCCCAAAAGCATATACCATAACCATGTATTGATCATATGCTTTCCAAAAACATACATCAAACCTACAAATTCAGTCAAGCTTCCAAAGCGAGACGACCATGCATGAATTTGATTCCCAATATCTCATGAGTGAGCTCATGTCTTCCGATTCAATAAATGATTGTATGATCCCTTTGAGAGATTGTATTACTCATATGCCCTCGTTTACACACCAGCGTGTTGGTGTATAGATCTTGATTAGATCATCAACCTATCGGTCTGCCAAATGTACATACTCAAATATATACTAACACATATGTCTCCGGTCAGAGGATGTGTGCCTATATCGTGACAGCCTACGACATAGGTATTTGGTTATCTCGATCTCGTTAAGTCAAATCTTTAATCTAACTTATCTAACACCTCCGAATCTCTATTCATATGTAGAGGACATGCAACAAGAGGCCAGTTAGATATCAGCCCATGAGAGAAAGGATTGCCATCTCCTACTCAGGCTGGAGATCATCTCTTAATAATAATCTGACTGTTCTTGGTGAGTCCTCAATCTACCTCTTTAGATATTCATCCAAGCACCAACCTCTATAATTCAACAATTGAATCAACAGTTGTTTGATCATCAAGATGGCCATGGTACATAACCCTAATTATACTAAGGGACATGTTATGCAAATTGATTATTATTCACTCCAGATTAGAGGATGATATTTGCAATAAAATTTATTGCATAATGGATCATTGTGCGCTCGCATGTCCAATACAAAGACCATATTCACATTAGTATCCTACTACATATCCACATGCCTATCAGCATTAGCAGCAGCAGTAGTCTTCTTTTACACCTTAGAGGTCTCCTCTACCTTTTACACCACAATAACACACTCCTAGACAGGTGAGAGTAGATAGCCAGGGATACCACACTGAGTTTGAGATATCATCACAGGCCCTGGCACTTAATTAGATCATGGACATGTTGAGCACGCTCTAGATAACGCATAGGACAAAGATGGAGCGAGTTAACCATTGTCTGGATGAGTTAGCCACGCCCAAGACTACTCTCCCAGCACAACCTCAGATGAACCCGAACAACAAGAGGAGGCATTCAGATCAAGTAGACACCACTACATGTACGATCTCTTCTCCTAAATTTGTATCTAACTTCATTCATCTCAGGAGCGGTAGATCACCATAAGCACCCGATCGAGAGAAGAAGAGGGCACATGATGAAGAGCGAGAGGCGATCCATGATGATATTGATGTTTTACATTCTAATGTTGAGGAGGAGGACCACCACAATGAGGACCATCATGATGTCCACCATGGTGATATTTAGGGGAGCGATGCAGAGGCAGTTGACATGGAGACATGAGAGTCAGATGATGATACCACACCAAACCAAGCAGACACTCCTGTGCAGATTTTTCTTGTCCCATTTTAAAAAGTTTTGTACATACTTCTGAGACTCTCAATGTACATGTTGATTCCACTTTTGATGTGAATAAAAATATTGATTTTATCATTTTTGAGATTGTTCCTTTTCATGATGTTTTGTATGGAAAAGAAAATTTCCAAAAAGAATGTTGTCACTCTTGAAATAGAAGGTTATTGAAAGATCACATTTTTATTAATATTCCGCTCCATGATGCCTCAGATCACTTCCCTACACTAAAGCAACAGTTGAAGAATATATGTACCACACATAGGAAGAAGAGATCATGTAAAGAGACATGTTTTGACCAAGACCACATCCTATGCTATACATATCATATTATCAAAGAAGAATAAAGATTCAGGAGCACATTATGTCAGATGAAAGATTTCTTATGCAGCACTCGATCACACTCTCTTAGATAATGGTCCTCAATCAATTTGTTACCATCTAGTTTACTCGACAAGCTCAAGTTAGGTCCTCTTTACAAATATCGCGTGATCCTTCAGTTTGCTAATAGATTTGTAAAGAGACCTAGGGGTGTTTTGAGGAACGTTATCGTGACCATACATGTCCTGAAGTTCCTAGTGGACTTTACTGTCCTGGACATGGATTGCCCTACACAGTGACACCTTATCCCGATCATTCTTGGGAGGCCTTTCTTGGAGACCGTGAAGGCTCTCTTCGATTATGTTACATGGAAGGTATCTTTTCATACAGATGGTGAGAAGGTACAATTAGAGATGGTGAGAGAATCATCCTTATCCAATGTTGCATCTTCAGTCAGTTCAGATTCCCTGAGTTCCTTAGCCACCTACGATTAAATGGATGAGGTTCGTTTTGTCGACCTTGAGAGGTATCAGGTAGAGACCCATGATATCATAGCAGATTATGGGTTTGAGACTACAGTTAGCCGTTCTTCAGATCGTACTCTATATGTTAGCATGG
The DNA here is from genome assembly GCA_037367405.1 of Ottelia alismoides. NCBI lineage: Eukaryota > Viridiplantae > Streptophyta > Magnoliopsida > Alismatales > Hydrocharitaceae > Ottelia > Ottelia alismoides. Next base: position 43,867 of record JAZKJV010001084.1, read on the forward strand.
ATGATAGCAGATGGAGCAGACACCTGATGATTTTATTGCAGATATTTTAGATTTTGAGAGTTCACATGATTCCTCCACCTCAGATAAGCTAGAGACTGATTTTCATTTAGATGAGTTATTTTCCTCTAGTCAGTCTAAGGAGGAGAACAATAATGAGTCAGATGATGATTTAGACATCTTCTGTAGTCTGACTCTGGAGCATATTGAGATGGTGGATAACCATATTGTAGATACATCTACCACCAGCAAAAATCTCAGTACATATATAGATGAAGATATAGCAGAGACATATTCTACCTTCCCAGAACTGAAGATCTTGCCACCAAATATAAAGTATGCTTTCCTTGCACGTTCACATCGAAGTTTCTGGTCACTATCAGCTCATCTTTGACTGAAGAGCAAGAATCTCGTCTGATGGAGATTCTTGAATGAAACTGCAAGGCTATTGGATGGAATGTATCTGATCTCTATAGGACAAATCCTGCTTTGTGCTCCCATCATTTCTATCTCGATCATGGCAACAAACCTTGTAAAGAGTTTCAGCACAGGCTGAATACGATTTTATGAGATGATGTCAAGAAAGAGATCACGAGATGGTACGCTCTGAATGGATCAGCCCATTATCTCGAAGAAGTCAGAAATTCAAATGATCAAGAATGAGAGTGGAGAGGAGATTCCAAAGAGAGTAACCACATCATTACGGGTGTGCGTCGATTACAGGAAATTTAATGTTGTGGCGAAGAAGGACCACTTCCCTTTGCCTTGTATAGACCAGGTTATAGAGAGGTTGGTAGGAAAGGAGTACTTCTGTTTCCTTGACAGTTACTCCAATACAACCAGGTTACTATTGCTCCTAAAGATTAGGAGAAGACCACTTTCACATGTCCCTTTGGCACGTATGCTTTTAGATGGATGTCCTTTGTTTTGTGCAATGCCCTTGCTATATTTCAGAGGTGCATGCTTGACATTTTTGCAAACATGGTGTGTGATTTTCTCGAGGTCTTTATAGATGATTTTTCTATTATGGTGAGTCCTTTGATGATTGTTTAGCACACCTAGACCAGATTCTTCATAATGTTGTGAGGTGAATCTCGTTTTGTCGTGGGGAAAGAGTCATTTTATGGTTACAAATGGGATTGTGTTGGGGCATGTCATCTCCAAGCGAGGCATGGAGGTTGATCCTGCCAAGGTAGATGTCATCAAACATCTTGAGCCACCATCCAATATCAAGCAGTTACAGTCTTTTCTAGGGCATGTCGGTTTCTACCGATGGTTAATTCATGATTTCTCTAAGATTTCAATACCGTTAACTGAATTATTAAACAAAGACATCGAGTTCTTAGTATATAAAAAATGTCTTAGTGCCTTCCTCACATTGGATGAGATGATTATCGGTGCTCATGTCCTACAACCACCTGATTGGTCTCTTCCCTTTGAGATAATGAAGAATGCTTCAGATTTTGCGGTCAGGGCCATATTAGAATAGAGGAGGAATGGACTTTCTATTACCATCCACTATGCCAGCTGGACTTTAGATGACACTCTGCATAATTACATGATGATAGAGAAAGAGATGTTGGCAGTGGCATTTGCATTGGATAAATTTAGATCATATCTTCTTGGTTCAAAAATAATAATGTATACAGATCATTCAATTATCAGGTATTTTACAAAGCAGAAGGATGCCATGGCACGCCTTTTTATATGGATTCTTGTACTTCAGGAATTTGGTTAGGACATTAAGGATAAACCTAGGGTAAAGAACATGGTATCCGATCACCTCTCCCGATTACAGACAGATCAACCTTCATATTGATACATGCCAGAGATTGTAGAGAAATTTCCATACAATAGTATCTTTGTAGTTACAAAGCTTCCTTGGTATGTAGACATAGTGAACTTTTTGGTCACACAGAAGAGTCCACAAGGTTGGTCGAAGGACCGAGTCGACATGCTAGTTTCCAAAGCACGATACTACCAATGGGAGGATCCGATTCTTTTTCACGAAGGACCGGATTGTGTTTACAAGTGATGTATCCCTCGGGAGGAATATAATAGTGTCCTCAATCTGTGCCATTCCTTAGAGGTAGCGGGATATCATTTAGGGAAGAGGATAGTGTAGAAGGTATTCTAGAGAGGATTTTGGTGTCCGACACTTGCTAGAGATGCATGGACATTCATGAAGAGTTGCTCAGATTGTCAGAGAGAAGTCGAGACAATCAGTGCCAGAGATGAAATTCCAGTGCGACCAGTTATCATTTGTGAGATCTTTGACGCATGGAGCATAAACTTTATGGGACCATTCCCTTCGAGTAGTGGCTTTGAGTACATTATTCTCTTTGTGGATTATGTTAGTAGATGGGTGGGGGCTATACCCGCAAGAACGGCTAATAGCAGAACAATGTGCAGGTTCTTGAGGGAACATATTATTTCATGGTTCGGTATTCCATATATTCTTATTTCAGATGGGAGTAGCCACTTCACTAATAAGGAGGTAAAAAAGCTAGTGAAGAATTATGGCATTGATCACAGAGTATCTTCTCCATACCACCACAGACAAACGACATGGCTGAAGTTTCAAATAGGGAGGTGAAATCCATTCTTCGTAAATTAGTACGATTGGATAGTAAGAACTGGTCACAACTTCTAGACCAATTTTTTTGGGCATATTGTATAGCATATAAGACTCCCTTGAGTATTTCTCCATTCAGACTCTTTTATGGAAAGCCATGCCATTTGCCCATAGAGATCATGCACAAATTTGAATGGGCAAATAGAGAGATTTCATTGGATATACATAAAGCAAGAACCAAGAGGAAGATGGATCTGAATGAGCTAGTCAAGCATACGAGAACACCCTCATTTATAAGAATGAAGAGAAGAAATTGTACGATAGTTACTTCGTCACAAGATCTTTGTCCCAGATCAGAAAGTATGATTGCTCAATGCACGATTGAGAATTTTTCTTGCCAAGTTAAAAAGCAAATGGGAAGGATTATATATAGTCAGAATGGTGCACGATAATGGAAGCATAGCTATATCAGATCCTTCACCTTGTGCAGAATCATATGTGGTGAATGGGCAGATGCTGAAGCACTTCGTGGCGATTACTTATCATCTGGCCCTAGTTGAGGTGATCTACTCTGTACAGGATGCATGGCTACTCTTCTACTTCATTTTATCTTGTATGGAGACCTGTGAGCCTTTCGATTTTTGAAGTACACCACACTACTTGTATATATTTTGTAGTCCCCAATCATCCCCATTTTTTGCTCGTCTTTGTATATATAGGATACCAGATCCTAAGTATAGGGGGGTCAATTGCCCGTTGATTTACGTTTTTGATTTTGTTCTTTTTATTTCTCTTTTGTTTTTCTTTCCTTTACACTAATCATTGGTCCCTATTTTTTTGCCACATTCGTTTTCATACTTAGGATGTCTTATCCTAAGTATTGGGGGGACCGAGTGATTTTGTTTCTCTTTCTTCTTTTGTTCTTTCATTTGTATATTCCTCTTTCTCAGTCACTCCATTTTTATCTTCCACTATACTTACGATGACCAGATCGTAAATATAGTGGGGTCGAATGACTTCTATTCTTTTATTCTTTTTCACTCACTTTTACTTAGCACGAGTTATGTCCTTTGATTTCTTTTTTAATGCTATAAAGACATAACACGAGCAAAGTATAGGGGGTGAGTATATATTGTATATATAGTTGCATACATAACTCGTACTTTTATGTATTTTCTATATCTATAAAATCCATAAAAAGTAAGTAAGTGTTAATTTAAAATCCATTTATTTATTTATAAAATATTTGTAAAATTCTTATTTAAAATTCTTAATTTAAAATTTGTATTTAAAATATGTAATTAATATGTATAAGAATTATTTAAAATCTGATTTATTAAAATATGTGTAAAAATAATTTAATTTTTGTAAAATTCTTAGTATATAAAATTTGTAAAATTCAGTGGTTATTTAACCTAAATAAAATATTGTAGTTTATCTTGTAAAATTCTTGTACATATACTTGTTTATAAAAATTGAAAAATCTATAAAAAAAAATATAAAGTCCCAACATTCATAAAAATTACAAAATCTTTAAAATCCATAAAAATGAGTAAAAATCAGAAAATTGTACTTCGCAAAAACATGGTTGCATTTGCATTAGCATTTTTCAGAATAAATTTGATTATGGTCTTTAACTTTCATTGTAAGGAGCCTAGTTAGGAACTAGAATTTAAACTTTTCAGGTCTTTGACTTAACTCTTTGGATTCCACAAGACTATGTTTGGGAAGTCAACTTAAACGTGCATAAGTAAAACACTTGGTGTCATCATTTAACTCTTCATCAGTGAACCAATTTTGTATACATGCACTTTGCACTTAGTTCGACTTGCATGGGGTTGCGAAGGGTAGTTCATTTTAGTGGTGTATTTTCATTCTTGTCTAATGGTGTGGATGTCTAAAGATGGGAGTTGTGGGGTTGAAATAAAGCTTCGGATAAGACAAGGATTTGCTGGTACAATTTCTTCCAAGACCTCAAAACATCGATGGAAATAAAAGAAACTATAATCGTCGATGTATAAAAGATTGATGCAGTACAAGCAACATTACAAAGTATACCAAAAAGAAGCAAACCACCAAATATCAAATCTGACCACAATGGTCCAAGCTTCCAAAAATCCTGCACATCTTAGTGGAGATTTAGCTACACTGCTTGGGCTTCATAAGGAGATCGACTATACTGGTCACACTCCAGTTCTCTTCTCATTCTTCTACATTCTCTCTCTACTTGATTGTGGATACAACATGACCTGACCTTAGAAGAAATACCCCCCTCCTCGAGGAAAGTGTAGATGGATGAGGAACCAATTGGAGTGTATTATTGGGATGGGCAGTTTCTTCGCTTCTTTAAGCAGGAAGAGCTAACACAATTTACACACAGTACACATTGAATTTAAGGTTGATAGAGTTACCGAAATGGATAAGTGGATCTGAGTTAACTGTTGAGGTGAACCTAAATAAGAATTTGTGGAACTTGAGGATGGTTGAGACTAAAATCCTAATCCTAGTTAAGGCTTTGATAAAATGCTTGTTTTAGGTCCGACCAAGCTCTATCCTTTGTCTGTTCTCATGAATTGGATTAGGAAAATAAATTCATTCTAACTTTCTTTCTTTTTCTCTTATTTTTCAAATAAGTGTTTGTTAAAGGACTAGCAAAGTTTAGGTATAGGGGATTGATGAATCCATGATTCACTGACATTCTTTTTGCATTTTGTCTTAAAACTCTTAACAAATGCATGTAAACATCAAGAGTGGCTCAAGAACCATTCTTGAGGATTGTTGGAACATGTACTCTAACCCACTTCTTCTGGTAGACATGATATTTAAAGACTGAACACTAGATTGATACAGTGCTTCGAATGAAGAATGGTCTGCTAGCGTAACTTTTTCAAGACCCCAAAATATAAGCGGAACAAAAGACTATATTCGTTGGGACACAAACAAAAATGCAGAGCAATGCAAAGTCAGAAAAATCCAAAGAAGACTAGACCGAAAATTCCACAAAAATTTGACCTTCTAGAAAAAGATTGCTTCTTAATGAAGACTCCATTACATCGACCGTTATTCACAATAGAATGAAGACTACATTGATACATTCCCGCTTCTTTTCCCATTCTTCTAGCTTCTCTCCCTTTCGGTTGTAAAGACTTGAAGTACCTGATCGTAGAAGGAAATATCTGTCTCCACGAGGATGAGTTACCAGAGGAGTGGACTCTTATAATTCAGCAGTTTATCTAGGAAGAGCTTAAAAATTCACACACATCGATCTTTCATTTGAAGGTTTTGAGGGTATGCGACGGAGAGGATGGTTCTGACTAGACTGTGAAGAGAACTGGATAATCGAATTATGGAACTCAACGATTGTTGTGTTACATTTTCTAACCTTGATGTGGTTCTGAACAAACCAAGAGTCCATAGATTTTAACTGAGCTCCAAACTTTGATATTAATAAGACAAGATTAAGAGTAGAAAATTATTCCAAGTTCTTTCTTTTTCTTTTCTTTATTTTCTTTTTTTTGCACTTATAAGTTGCTAGGGACTGGTAAAGGCAAGTATAGGGGGTGATGAATCTACATTTCATCACCTTTATTCTTTCATTTTGGCCTTGAATCCCTATGTAAATGCATGTAAATAGCATTAATTTGCAGAAATTAACCTTCATTTTTTATACTGTAAATATTGTATAAAATGTTGTATTTAATGCTAAAAAATTAATAAAGAAAAAGAAATGAAATATATTAGGTATTGAATGACCCTAAACCCCGAGACCTAGGCATCATGATCAGGGATCGCCATATCGCGATATATCGTCGATATATCGGCGATATATCGGTAACGACAGGTCACCGATATATTGCCGATATGGACGATATCGGGTATCGACATGAGAAAATGCCTAATGGATACCGGGTTTCGGCAATATGTGTTGTATCGAAACGATATCGATATCGATATTTCCTTCCTTGATCATGATGACTGGATCGATAAGGAATAAAGTAGGGACGGATAAGGGCCAATAAATTCTCAAAACCCTAATTTTCAATTCATCGATAAATAGGTTTTGGGATCTATTTTATTCTTTATTATTTATACCTCAAATTAATAAAATTTGAACGTGAAACTTGTGGATAAAATACAAAGAAAAATATAAAATTTATTTTATTTAAAAATAATGCACAGTGTGCCTATACTAGAATAAAAAGCTGCAAAGAAATTTTTCCAAACATGTATCTTCTCCATACAAGCTCAAAATTCACCAAACTCACATTTATTGTTCATAAAAGTATTTATCTATTTAATGAAGGTAGTTTCATTCAATGTGGAGTTAAGATGCAAAAGTTAGGTTTTGAACCCTCATTGTGCAGTATACTTGTATAAAATAATCATTATATTTATTCCTTTTATTTTTCACTTCCTTATATTTTTATAATTTTGTAAATATCATTTAAAATACATGTGTATAATTAAAAAATAAAGTCATAAAAACTACTTTAAAATAAATAAGTCGTAAATCGGATATAAAGAAATCAAAGTGATGAAAACTGACCAACCCCCTCTAGCCTTCTGGGGGCTCGCATCTAAAACTCACAATTGAAAGTTCTTGATCAATCAGTCATTATAGACATCACTAACAAAGAGAAAATGAAATAGATAGAAAAAGGCACAAATAGATTTATCCGCTACGACATTGACCGTAAATTGTCATTATTGGATTCTATTATCATACATAGATGAATTATATAGATATAAACCTACATAATAAATATACATTTCTATTTAAACTAACAAATACCTTCATAAAAATATAATAAATACATATATGTGTGTATTTAAATAAGTTATAAATATATAAATAAGTGTATAAAATAATAAAATACAAAATAAAAATAAAATATACTATATATGTAAATGTACCTATATTTATACATGCAAAAAGTAACGCATAATAAATTAACTCGAAAAACCATAAAATGATACATAAAATAATAACCATTTTCATGTTTTAAGAAAAAAATAAAATCATTTAGTATTTTTTTAATTATTTTTGCATTTATTTTCTATTTTATCGTTTAGCGCCTGACATGGCCCAATGAGGGAGTAACCTTGGTTGACCCACTAGTCAACTAGCCCCTGTAGCAACCTAGCCCTGTCAGACCGCTGACCCCTTTCTTTCCACGATTTTTCCTCGATGATCCTTTGACTTTTTGGGAATGATTCCTTTAGCAAAGTGGTTGCTCGTTTATTTATCTTTCATGTCATGATCATTCCTCGATCGACGAAGCCTTGGCCATCAAGCAAACCCTAGTCAAAGATCCCATTTGTATATAAACTCCTCCTCCACATCCATTTGAAGTTTGATCATGTTTCATCCTTGAAGTCTCCATATTTCTTCGCGCTTGAGCTTGTTGGTGGCAGCAACATCCTCGCCGAAGCATTTGGCGTATAGGAAGAGGCCTAGAAGTTGGTGATCCGAGCTTGTCGATTCCTTTGTCGAAGCTCCTCCTTGGCTCCCTCATCCTGTAGATAGAGCCCTAGGTTTTTAGCTATTTCATTCCTAGCAGTAGTATTAGCGTAGTTTAGAATTTAGTTTTGTCTCTTTAGTCTTTTATTTCGTCAATAGCCAAATCATAGTTTGTCGGAGTTTGAGCTCCTACCACGGTCCGCCTATGATTCGATCGTGCTCCACCCCATCTGAACACTGCATCTCCTTCCCCTTCGACTTCTTTACGCCCCAAGCATCTCCATTCACCTCGATCACTTCTAGACCGAGTGATCAGGGTCTACTCCTCCGCCTATCACTGGAGATCCTCCACCACACTCCATCCTCACTCAATTATGTACCAAACCCAACCCAGGACACCCCATTTTCTTGCACAAGTCTAACTATGCAGGTCATGGCGTTTGAGGACCCCTTCTGGGTCATTTTTTGCTGAAACAAAGGCAGTCCTAGAGCTCCAACTTCCTCGACTATCCAGGACCCCTCTGATGGGTCTCTAGACCATTTGAGCAATATAATCAATGCAGAAGGGCATCTACAACATTTTGCACCACCTGGGAGCTTCTCTAGTGGCCGGAGGTGATATGGAGTTTGGATCAAAGCTCGAGTAGTAGGGAGTTCTTCCTTGTTCTTCCAGGGCCTGCTCCCTGTCGTCCAATCTAGATCATCCTCCAGATTGCACATGAGTCATAGGATCGAGCAGCACAACCACTATCTGATCCCCTTGGAGATCTAATCAGCACCCTTCATTGGCAAACAGATATCATGTGTCAGGGAAGCACCACGTAGATAAGTGAAGAGCCTTCGTCATTGGATCGCGCCTCGAGGGGTAATTTTGCCCGGCCCCCTCAGCTTTTGTATTTTCATTTTAGTCCTAAAGCTTTCGTCTATAGTTCAAAATATTTTGTAATATTTGTACTTGAGCTCCAGTAATTATTTTATTTGATATCGGGTCCCCTTGCAGGTTTTTGTTATTATTTAGTCCAAGAACATGGTATTTAAGTGTTATAACTTTTGGAAAAATTACAAGTAGGACTTGTAACTTTTTTAATATTGGAATATATTTGGGATTTTTGCACAGAGGCCCTTAAACTTTTGAATCTTGTTCTGGATTGACTTGTAGGATTATTTAAATTGCATTTAGGTCCCTAATAGAACATTAATTTTAATTTCGTATATTTTTTATTATAAAAAAATATCATTTTACATCTAAAAATTATTGGAAAAATATTAAGTTCCTGGGACTATATTAAACCACATATATTTTTTATAAAGCAATTAAAAATTAAAAATACAAAAACGGTGCATTTTCTTCTTGTTTTCATTTAAAATATATATATATATAAATGTTTTGGAACATTCCAAAAAAATTATAATGTACTTATTATTGTATTTTGCACCTCCAGACCAAAAAACACTAAAAATTACAAAATCAAAACACTAAAAATTGAAAAAAAAATCCCAAAATATTATAAAAAAATATTAAAAATTATTGAAAAGTCCAAAAATATTGATTTCTATTTCAACTTTTGTCTATATTATATATTATATATTAAAAATAGTTTTGGAAAATTTTGAGATATTTATCTATTTTTAAATTCCAAAACAATTCAGCCTGTTATTATAAGTCACTATTTTGACATTTTTATTCAATAAAAAATACAAAAAATTAGATAAAATTAGAAAAAAAATTATAAGAAAATTTCCATAAATAGAGAAAAATATTAAAAAGACAAGCATTTTATTGTATCAATTTTGATATTTATAGTTATATTTATAAATATAAAAGTCTACATTCTATGTACATAGTTATAGATACTTACATTGGTATTAATATTATTATTAAAAAATACGAAAAGTATATTTTAAAATCTTAAATAATAAAAGGGAGTTTTACCCCCATGAACCTTAGAAACTTGTTAAATTTCCTCTACGACATTTTGCACAATGTAATTACGCCACCAACTTTGTAAATTACCCCAAGAACCCCCATGAGCTTCAAACAGATTAACCGTGAGGTTCAAGGAGTAAGAGTTAGCAAGTTTACAGAGTCGAGTGGGGAATTACGTTGTTTCAAAGGCCGAGAAGGTAATTTACAAAGGTATAGGTTCCTGACATTAAAATACCAAAATAAAACGAAACTAAAAATCGGAAAATATAAAAAGGAAATAAAAACTATAAAATAGAAAATATAAAAATATAAATTAAAACCCCACAAAAAATAAAATAGACAAGAGAAGAAGCATTTGGGATTCATTTGCCCAACCTATCATGTTTGCTCCCTGAGTTCGACACTCTACATACTTACACCTATACACACACTTTGTAGAGTTATAATAAATTTTAACTCCATACACATATTGCATTGCTTTATTTTCACTATGAGTTAATTATTGTCTGATGTTGTTTTCATGAGCGGTCACCATGGAGAATGTGTTCTCACCTTGTGAGAGTACATTTGACCCTTGCAAAAACTGTTTCAACAGTTGCCTGATTGGTTTAACCAATCTCACATAGAGGTTCATATTCGGTTCCTTGAGATCACGAAGGAGGATTTCATTTGACAAAATCAAGAGTGAGAACACGAAGATCAACTCTCTAGATTACGAGAAGCATGCGAATAATCCCTACGCCTGCAAGTGTTGTCTCCATTATATCGGAATTACGACAAGAGGTTTCTTGCTTTAGAGACACAAGGATCTCGAAAGCATATCGAGTTATATCCTTTTATTCGTGTGATCATGATGGAACGGGTTGGGAATAGTTCCAAGTTCATGTGTTCTCATCGATTTTTTTCTAATTATCCACTGTTATCCCGACTCATGATGAGTCCATTTTGATCAAATACAATCCTATCCACACGTTTTCCTAATGCGCGAGGCCTCGTCACCTCCCCTCGCATAATAGCCAAACTCAAGCCCATGTGTTACCCTGCTTCCTCGTGGCATGGGCATCAGTTTTGTTGGTCATCTCTTCTTCTGTCATGATGCCCTCCGTGTCATGGTTCTCCATAATGATCATGAATTGCGTCTTCTACAACTCCTTTGTCTCGTTCATCTTGACAACGGTACATGAACCCATGATGACCCCAAAAAATGGAGTAGCGTCTTCCTTTTTTAGACATGACTAAAGAAGCATGCACGTGAAGAACAAAACATGCGAGAGAGTTAACTAAACTTATCTAGTAAGCATAGGACACAGGTTGTGTGTGTAAACTTAGATACACAACACTCTTGTTACCCAATCAAAACTCGAAGACCTAGAAATATGACTTATATGATTAAATCTGAACCAACCATGACCTAAAACACGAGATCTGAAAAATAAAAAAAATTAAAAATTCTCACAATGTGAAACAGACACCACAAATGTGTAGACCGAGACTAATAGGCCTCGACGCGCCGCTGTATGGATGTGGCAATGGTCGATGTCGTTTCTGTTGTCTGATGTGTTTGTTTTTTATGGTTGTTGGTGGTGGTGATATTACTCCTGACAATGATACTACTGCCAATTAGGGGTGTTCATGGAAGGATATCCGACCCATTCGATCAATGACCCGCCCCGACTCATCATTACCGGATCATGGGTCGATCCGACTCGTTTTAACGGGTACCCACTTTTAATGGGTACCCGAATTATATGGATGGGTTACGGGTACCCGTGGGTACCCATGGGTATCACTTCCAAAGTAAAAATTATATGAATGCAATTGACAACCAATATTCTCTCATTAATGAAGGAAACTCATAAAGTTGTTTTATAAATACGGCATGGATGTGTCAATACTAGGGATGCAAATATAAGTGTTACCATATCTTTATCAATTTTAAATACGAATATCGACGGATATTAAAACTATATTATCATAGCATTAAAAAACGGATACGGATATCAACGGATATTGATTGCAAATGAGTAATATCAGAAATGCCTTATATAGTAGCTTAAATATACATATATTGGATGGATACAAATGATACGAATATATTAAATATATTTCTATCATAATAATTGTATTACTACGATGAAAAAGATATAAAATTATGTTAAATATGATTAAAAATAAATTTTACAACTATATTTATACATGAAAGGATATATACGGGTACAAATGCTTGCGGATATCAAAGATTTGAAAGTGATATCCGTATCCATTTTATAATGGATATAAATACCGATGTTAAAAATATGTACAATGAATTTGGCGACGGAGTGAATTAATTTCTATATATATCCGTATTCATTTACATTCCTAGTAAGTACAAGGAGTTCGGCGATAAACATAGAATTACATGAATTAAATGGATTAACTATGCAACAAGCACACCAAACAAATTTTAATTGAAATCAGCGTCCCCCTTTTTCCTCCTGATCGCAGAGTGTGTTCCCTTCTGTATACACACATTCCATATGTCCAGGAGAAACCGGATCGAAACTATTAATTTTTATAGGGGATGGACAATCCTTGCATTATTTATATATATATATATATCAATGGATACGCTTTGCAGGCAGGGCTTTCTCCTCGCATCCCATATTATTTTTCTCGCAGCATAAAGCCCAAACCCTTGGTCCCTCTACAGCCTCCTCCTCCACCTCGTCAAGAATAACCGCATGCCTACCTCATTCGAATTCGAGCCATATGTTTTACATTCTCTCCGGAAATCCTAGAGGAGGGGGTGTGATGGTCCTCATCGAGGTGTTTAAGATCTCGCATGTGACAGTGGTGATTTGAGGTTTAATCGGGGGCATATGTGTGTTTGGGTATGGCCCGTGTGTGGAAAGGGAGTTGACCCAATTGGGTACCCGGTATGTCAGTGGGTATTTTCCACCGGGTCAACAATTTTGATGGGTTGGGTACCCGACCCAGAACATTTTCTCGGGTACCCATAAACATAGGGTCAAAATTGCCTGAATGGGTCGGGTATCCATTTGACCCGGTAATATTGAAAAGCCCTACTGCTAATGATGAATGACGATTTCGCCTCTATAATAATGTGAAATTATGTTGTAGTACAGGAGACGAATTCGGTACAGCAAAAACCACAGACTTTGAATGCTGTGGAATATTTATACTTGGCAAGTGTACCAAGGTCGAACACAGGGATACGGCAGCCTAAAGTGTGTATTGAATTTTGATTCATGAAGCTCAATGTGATTTAATCTCAATTTCAGGTCCTCATGCAAATTATACAAAATACAAAGCGATGCCATGCTGTATGCATTTTTAAGATATTTATAGGCAAGTTAAGGAGATGATGCATATGCAAAAGAACAAGTATGCCAAATAAAAACCTACAATTATACCCTAAAATGTGAGCAACGCAATATAGAATGAAATTAGAGTCAATTTGAACACATCATTAAAAATCGGTCATCAAATCAAGCAAGACAAGTAGAGCATGGTCCCATTTTTCACATAAAAAATCACTTAAATTAAAACAGTGTCAAATGAAACAAGTAAGCATGCTAAAATGTAGAGAACAAAACAAGGATCAAAACAACACTAAAATCATGCAATTTGGACCTACAATGCTCAAGTTATGCTAAAAATAGTGCCAGGGCATAATTGTAATAAAAATGCAATAAAATAAAGGGATAAATATTGCATTTAGTCCCTGGAGGGACCTAAATGCAATTATGAAAAACCACCTGGGTCCAAGTGCAATTTTTCAATGCGTGTAGGGACCTATTTATAATTTTCAAAAGTATGAAGGGCCTCCCTGTAATAAACCCCAGCCGTGCCCGTGAGGCACGCGCCTGGAGGACCAAAATGCAATATCTGGAAGTTCCTGGGTCTGGCGTGCAAATTACCCAGCACCTCACGTGCAAGGCACGTGAGGGCTAGGCTCGGGTCGACACCTTTGGCTCGGGCCACGTGGCTATGTCTGGACATTCGGCACTAGGCTCGGAGGACCCGAGCCTATAGGTCGGGAAGGAGGCTCGGGTCCACTACGTGGCGTCATCGTGACCGTCCGATCCTGATGATCGGACGGTGCCTGTAACTTCATCCTCCTCTGCGGCTCATCGGAGGAGGCGGGGCTCCGGCAAGCTGCTCCTAGCTCCGCCTCGCCTCAAACGATTGTCGTGAGGTCGACGGAGCTATCTGGATGTGCGGCGAAGTTCCTGGAGCAAAGACGAGGCTCCTTGGTGGATCAGACGTGCTGCTCGGTGAAGCCTTGCCGGAGGCTGGAAGCTCGAAGATGCTCAGATCCGAACTCCGGCTATTGTTGATGAAAGCACCTGCATATATTAGTATAGCCGAAGCATAGTGTGTGCGTGTGTTTGTGAGGTGATCAGAAGGCCGTGGAGGCATCGAGAGGGGGTGGCCGTAGCCTCTTCTCCGGTAAAGGAGGGGAAGAGGGGAGTCGGAGCGGGAGGGGCTCTGGAGAAGGGAAAAGGGGTCGGCGAGGGTCACTGGTGGTAGGCGATGCTCGGAGGGGGGTCGGGTTGAGGTAAGGATGATTGTATATGATGGGAGAAATGGAAGAAATGAGAAGAAAAACAAGGGTAGAAAATCTCCTCGCCGGAGCGAGGAGTTGGCGGAGGAGGCTTGATCTGGGCTGAGCTCCGAGGAGCTCGGGGTCTTTGCCTCGACCTGATCGATCACTCCAGGGGGCTCAGCGGTGGCAGAGCCACCAGAACACGGCGGAGTCGGCCGTGGGTCAACACCAGACCAACACCGTCGTCGCCTCAACAATTCTGCCCCTCCGCTGTCACCGGAGGGGCGGAGGAAGCTAGGTGGAGGCCCCAAAATGGTGGACGAGGCTATATGGTGGCGGGGCAAGAGCTTTATAGGCGGAGGAGAAGATCGGTTATGGTGGTGGGCGAACGTTTTTGCATGGGAGGTTTGATGGTTGGGCGTAATGGTGAGGTGATTTGGAGGTTACGCGAGGATGGTGGGAGTAAGGGCAACGCGGGGCGACCGTTAGGAGCGGGAGAGGTAGCCGGAGATGGCAGCCAAAAAAGGAAAGGGGGTGATGGGCTTGCGAGCCGTTACGCCTGGGCTGGAGGAAGACGATGGTGGAGGACCGTTGGATCTAACGATCCAACGGTCGGGATGATGGCCCGGGAGGAGGGTTGAGATCAAATCAAAGGATCTGATCCGACGGTGGGGATTAGGCGTCAATGAACGGTTTAGATGGCTAAGAGGGGAAGATCGTACGGCGACGCTTGAGTGGATGACGTGGCACTTAAGTAGGCGTAGGATAGTATTCAATCGAACGGTGGAGGTGGAGGGGAGACGTGGCATGTTGAGAGACATTGGATGAGAAGGAGATCGTGTGGTTGAGATTAAGGCGTTAGTGAGCGGTCGTGATCTGATCAGGTCACTGGATCGAATATGGACGGCGCAGATGAAGGCGAGGTTGGAGTGATCCAACGGCCCAGGAGGGCGCCGGGTGTCAAAAGAAGAGGCGGGCCACGTGGGCGGCCCAGGGGGCGCCACGTGGCCCAATGAGAAAATTCAAAAATTCATTACAAAGAAAAATAGAAAAGAAATAGTTAGAGGCCGAATTAGGAAAAAGTCAAAACATGAAAGTTGCTCGTCTCGACGAGATCTACAACTTTCATGTTGGTCAAAAAGCTAAAAGAGGTCATCTGTACAAAAGCTATTTTTGGGGGGTATTTTCAAGGGGATAAAAACACCAAGTTTGCGGTTTTGAGATTTTTTTGTATTTTTTATCTTTTTAAGGGTCAGTGATTTATAGACAACTTATCTACCTAATTTTTAGGAGATTTTGAGGATAAAATAATTACAAGAAAAATACGGGAAATTAAATACAAATAATTATAGGATAATTATACACAATATAGTATAAAATAAAAACAAAGAATTAGAGGATATTTTTATTGGCTTGTTTAAGCAGGGATTTTAATAAGTGGCTTTTAGCATGATGAATACGAGATTCATCATGCCCCTATACTTAAACCATGCTCGTCCTCAAGCATCTAAAGAATGAAGGAGTCGGATTAATTCCTGACAGTGCGCGTGAAATTTTCAAGGCTTGCTCTTTCAAAGACTCTTGACCTAGGTGATCCTAAAATTCCAGGTTTATCCAAGCCCTAGTCAGAAGGAATCCAACTTCTCTGATTATCAGGCTCTCTTTTTGTACATATAATATAAGGATATGACATTTAGTGTACTGCATTTCATGAGAGCCGAGTCGATGCATCATCCAAAGTTCCAGTCCCAAAGATTCTCCTCTAGACCTAATCCTCAATACTAGGGAATAAGTCTATTCTTGATTCAATCAACCGTCTTTATAGTTTGTCAGACTTGAAAATGTAGATGGACGGTCAGATGATGGAGGTACTGGGATTGTGTCTAATTTTCTCACCCTCGCATTGGAACAAGGGGCCTCTCGTGTGCCTTTTACTCAACACATGTAAATTAATATTTTGTTGATCAATGTGTCCGTCAAGAGAGTTGGAGTCATCTGCACTTGTTTTTCTGGGAGTACACCGGGGTGTGTCTTTTCTGAGTATCTAAGATACCTTCGACACCCAGACTTGTATCGCTTACGATGCAGGGCCCTTTTTGTGGTGTCAACCCGACTCCTTGGTCCTAATTAGCGCTTGGTCCAAGTGGATACTTTGAAAATGTTTGGGAGCGCTCCCCATTGGTGGAAGCTCATTTGGAATTTGACTTTGGATTTAGAGCTTTTCTTTGACATTTCATTTCTTTTGTTGGCTAGCTCCACTGCTTTTACCAAGAGATTGGCGCACACTGATCAACAAGTTCCTTTAAATTTCATCACACCCTGGTACATAGGTAAATATCAAAGAGATAGCATATGAATCTTGTTCACATACTGGCTAGGGTTTTGCTGACACTCAGGTTTTCTGAAGCCTTTATTAACTTTATCCCATCCTCGAATATCATAAGATCAGGTCTAAACTCAAATCTCTGGTCCTAGTTCCTCAAGTGATATCTCATCTCAGCTCATCAATCATGCAGTTGTGGAAGTGACTGTGCTGATCATATTTTCTTGAAGGTAGAGATGAAGAGTGCAATATAGCACTCAAATCTTTCAAACCAGAGGAGTGTGGATATTTAAGTCTTGAAAACCCTAATGACTAAGGCATATTAACTCAGACTCTCAAGATCCCAGAGATCCAGTGTCCTCAAAATCCTCAAGCCTTGCGTGAGTGTGAATGTGTCAGGAATACACCAACTCCTTGAGTTAGTGAATTTTTGTGTGATTTTTATCTTTTGCAAATTTTTATGGGTTTTAATTTTTTTAATTTTTTTTAATTCCTCGGAGAGACAATGACTGGCCCAGGCTCAAATAAAAGTATACACTTTCAGCCAGTATGGGTGTAAGTACGGGCCGAGGCACGTGTTACTTGAGGACGGGGCCGTATGCGATGTCCTCTAAACCACCCACTCTGCTAAGGGAGACCGAGGTTCCCTCACTGAAAATGCCTACTAAACCTAGTAGTCAGAGTCAACCTCCAAGAAAGATTTTTAATTTTTCAAAAAATTTTTTTAATATAGGAATATTTACAAAAATTAATCCCTCAATTTTAATAATTTTTACAGGTTTTTACTCATTTCACTAGTTTACCAAAACCCAGTCCGAAAAATAAAATTTTAAAAAGCTTTAAAAACGCGAGCTAAGGCTAAAGTAAATATACAATAATATATGGTATACCCCCCTATACTTAAAATTTGCTATGTCCTCATAGCACAAGTGCCATGAAGCCAAGGCTCGTTTCAAGTACAGGGTGATATAGCAGAACTGAGGAGGAGGGTCCCCCTATATTTAGGCCACAATCGGCCTAAGCACAAGAAGACCGAACGAGGGAGGGATGAATAGGCAGGTCACCCCTATACTTAGGCTACAAATAGCCGAAGTAAGGTCTATGTTTAGGGGGGATGTCTATGGTACAAGGGTGAGGGGGAGGGGGTTCGTGAAGAATAGATACACAGAGAGAGAGAGAGAAAGAGATAGAGAGAGAGAATGAAATATATAGGGGGGTGGGGGTGAGTATGTGCATGTGCAGTGTAGGTGTGTGGGGGGGATTTGTTTTAAGTACAACATGCAAGACTGAAAATAAATATGTAGATGCAATGTTTTTTTTTACAACAAGCAATGCAATTTGACTGATAAAAATCCTAGAATTTCTTCACGGTTTCTTTTGCGGCCTCTTCAGCGGAAGCTCCCGACTTCGCGCCTCCATGACGATCGGGCGTCCCCGATTTTCATGGGCTCTGCCACAAAAGAGAAAAGTTAGAAACTCAAAGAAATTAAATCAGCAAATAATATGCAAGGAAATGATGCATGAAATGAGGACCTAAAAGTTTTTGAAATAATTTAAAAAAAATCAAAATTCAAAAACTAAGCAAAGCTGTATCCCGGGCAACGGCGCCATTTGATGAACGACGAATTCGTCTCTATAATAATGTGAAATTATGCTGTAGTACAGGAGACGAATTCGGTTCAGCAAAAACCACAGACTTTGAATGCTGTGGAATATTTATACTTGGCAAGTGTACCAAGGTCGAACACAGGGATACGGCAGCCTAAAGTGTGTATTGAATTTTGATTCATGAAGCTCAATGTGATTTAATCTCAATTTCAGGTCCTCGTGCAAATTATACAAAATACAAAGCGATGCTATGCTGTATGCATTTTTTAGATATTTTTAGGCAAGTTAAGGAGATGATGCATATGCAAAAGAACAAGTATGCCAAATAAAAACCTACAATTATACCCTAAAATGTGAGCAACGCAATATAGAATGAAATTAGAGTCAATTTGAACACATCATTAAAAATCGATCATCAAATCAAGCAAGACAAGTAGAGCATGGTCCCATTTTTTCACATAAAAATCACTTAAATTAAAACAGTGTTAAATGAAACAAGTAAGCATGCTAAAATGTAGAGGACAAAACAAGGATCAAAACAACACTAAAATCATGCAATTTGGGCCTACGATGCTCAAGTTATGCTAAAAACAGTGCAAGGGCATAATTGTAATAAAAATGCAATAAAATAAAGGGATAAATATTGCAACTAGGTTCCTGGAGGGACCTAAATGCAATTATGAAAAACCGCCTGGGTCCAAGTACAATTTTTCAATGCGCGTAGGGACCTATTTGTAATTTTCAAAAGTATGAAGGGCCTCCCTGTAATTAACCCCGGGCGTGCACGTGAGGCATGCGCCTGGAGGACCAAAATGCAATATCTGGAGTTTATGGGTCTGGCGTGCAAATTACCCAGCACCTCACGTGCAAGGCACGTGAGGGCTAGGCTCGGGTCGACCCCTTCGGCTCGGGCCACGTGGCTATGTCTGGAAGTTCGGCATTAGGCTCGGAGGACCCGAGCCTATAGGTCGGGAAGGAGGCTCGGGTCCACTACGTAGCGTCATCGTGACCGTCCGATCCTGATGATCGGACGGTGCCTGTAACTTCATCCTCCTCCGCGGCTCACCGGAGGAGGCGGGGCTCCGGCGAGCTGCTGCTGGCTCCGCCTCGCCTCAAATGGTTGTCGTGAGGTCGACGGAGCTATCTGGATGTGCGCCGAAGTTCCTGGAGCATAGACAAGGCTCCTTAGTGGATCAGACGTGATGCTCGGTGAAGCCTCGCCGGAGGCTGGAAGCTCGAAGATGCTCAGATCCGAACTCCGGCTATTGTCGATGAAAGCACCTGCATATATTAGTATAGCCGAAGCATAGTGTGTGCGTGTGTTTGTGAGGTGATCGGAAGGCCGTGGAGGCGTCGAGAGGTGCTGTCTGTAGCCTCTTCTCCGGCGAAGGAGGGGCAGAGGGGAGTCAGAGCGGGAGGGGCTCTGGAGAAGGGAAAAGGGGTCGGCGAGGGTCACTGGTGGTAGGCGATGCTCGGAGGGGGGTCGGGTCGAGGTGAGGATGACTGTATATGGTGGGAGAAATGGAAGAAATGAGAAGAAAAACAAGGGTAGAAAATCTCCTCGCCGGAGCGAGGAGTTGGCGGAGGAGGCTTGATCTGGGCTGAGCTCCGAGGAGCTCGGGGTCTTCGCCTCGACCTGGTCGATCACTCCAGGGGGCTCGGCGGTGGCGGAGCCACCAGAACACGGCGGAGTCGGTCGTGGGTCAACACCAGACCAACATTGTCGTCGCCTCACTAATTCTGCCCCGCCGCTGTCACCGGAGGGGCGGAGGAAGCTAGGTGGAGGCCCCAAAATGGTGGACGAGGCTATATGGTGGCGGGGCAAGAGCTTTATAGGCGGAGGAGAAGATCGGTTATGGTGGTGGGCGAACGTTTTTGCATGGGAGGTTTGATGGTTGTGCGTAATGGTGAGGTGATTTGGAGGTTAAGCGAGGATGGTGGGAGTAAGGGCAACGCGGGGCGACCGTTAGGAGCGGGAGAGGTAGCCGGAGATGGCGGCCGAAAAAGGAAAGGGGGTGATGGGCTTGCGAGCCGTTACGCCTGGGCTGGAGGAAGACGATGGTGGAGGACCGTTGAATCTAACGATCCAACGGTCGGGATGATGGCGTGGGAGGAGGGTTGAGATCAAATCAAATGATCTGATCCGACGGTGGGGATTAGGCGCCAATGAACGGTTTAGATGGCTAGGAGGGGAAGATCAAACGGTGAGGCTTGAGTGGATGACGTGGCACTTAAGTAGGCGTAGGATAGTATTCAATCGAACGAGGAGGTGGAGGGAAGACGTGGCATGTTGAGAGACGTTGGATGAGAAGGAGATCGTGTGGTTGAGATTAAGGCGTTAGTGAGCGGCCGTGATCTGATCAGGTCACTGGATCGAACGGATGGTATTGAAGCGGAGATGGACGGCGCAGATGAATGCGGCGTTGAGTGATCCAACGGCCCAGGAGGGCGGCGGGTGTCAGAAGAAGAGGCGGGCCACGTGGGCGGCCCTGGAGGCGCCATGTGGCCCAATGAGAAAATTCAAAAATTCATTACAAAGAAAAATAGAAAAGAAATAGTTAGAGGTCGAATTAGGAAAAAGTCAAAACATGAAAGTTGCTCGTCTCGACGAGATCTACAACTTTCATTTTGGTCAAAAAGCCAAAAGAGGTCATCTGTACAAAAGCTATTTTTTGGGGGTATTTTCAAGGGGATAAAAACACCAAGTTTGCGGTTTTGAGTTTTTTTGTATTTTTTATCTTTTTAAGGGTCAGTGATTTATAGACAACTTATCTACCTAATTTTTAGGAGATTTTGAGGATAAAATAATTACAAGAAAAATACGGGAAATTAAATACAAATAATTATAGGATAATTATACACAATATAGTACAAGATAAAAACAAAGAATTAGAGGATATTTTTATTGGCTTGTTTAAGCAGGGTTTTTAATAAATGGCTTTTAGCATGATGAATACGAGATTCATCAGCTAATAACTCCTTCAATAGAATGTTGGTAGGTGGGATTAATGTTTATCAAAAGAGGCTAGAGCTCTAATTCAAGACTATCACTCTAATAACATGCTTGAAAAAAATAATGGGTGTCTAGTAAGGAACCTTAGAACTCTATATAGAGAGAGAGTAATGTAACCCTAGAGACGAAATAAAGTTCCCTTTTGGGCTACAATTGTTAGCAATGTGAGCCCGAGGCAAACCATTCCAACAATAAATATTATTGTAATGTTTGATTTATCAATAAAAGTTATTGATTTATTTTCACTCCCTTTCTGAGATTAAGTGAATGAATGTACTATAAGGTCCCTCTGTACAATTAGGGTTATGTACCATGGCTATCTTAATAATCATACAATTGTTGATTCAATAGTTGAATCATAGAGGCTGGTATTTGGATGAATATCTAAGGAGTTAGATTGAGGACTCATCAAACACCGTCAAATGATTGTTAAGATATGATCTCCAGCCTAAGTAGGAGATGTCAATCCTTTCTCATATAGGATGATATCTGACCGGCCTCTTGATGCAGGTCCTCTACATAGGAATAGAGATTCGGAGGTAACAGATTAGTTAAGTCAAAGGGTTGACTTAACGAGATCGAGATAACCAAAGTCCTATGTCGAATACTCTCACGATATAGGCATGCATCCTCTGACCGGAGACAGATGTATTGCTATATGTCTGAGTATATACATTTGGCAGACCAATAGGTTGATGACCTAACCAAGGTCTATACACCGGCGAGCTGGTCTGCATATAAGGGCATCTGAGTAATATGATCATTCAAAGGGATCATACAGGTTCACTTCTGAACTGGAAGACATGAGCTCACTCATGAGGTATTGGGACCGATCAAATTCCATGCATGGTCGTCGTGCTTTAGAAGCATGACACAAATTTGAAGGTATGATATATGCTTTTGGAAAGCATATGATCAATACCAAATCCCAATGACCAAGATTGAGAAACTTAATGATGAAACCCTGAAGATGACAGTGTAAAATTGATCTATATCTTCGGGGTGATCACCAGTCTTCCAGTATGCAGGATGTACAGGTATTAGAAATACCTAAGGGTGATGTGATCAATAATCAATTGTATAACTTTGACGCTTCCATTCCGAGGGAGTGATGAACAGGTTTGGATTTTAGTGACTCCTCTCAGTAGAGAAGAAATATGATCTTGGTTCAAGTGTTGGACATTGATCTGAATGAGATTCAGATGCAATGAAAAGATTAGATTTGTGGCCTTGATTAAATCAAGCATCTCTGAGAGGTATGTAATATCTGGATTTGAGATGTGATCTCAATATCCAAGTCACTATACGTGGAACAATACAATCGCCATGTCCTTATCTCCAAGTATCTGCGGAGAAAGCGCATTATTCTTGAAAGAGTTCAAGAATAATTCCAAGGTTGACTTATATCTGAGCATTGAGAAATGGATAATTAAATGTGATTTAATTATCATGAATAATATGAATTTGATTCACATTATCTAAATGCATGAGAATGATTATCCAATGTAATTAAATGTGATTTAAATAATTTGGATATGGATAATGTGGATAGTACTATCCAATTATCCATTTATATAAATACGATTTATAATATATATTAGAGAGGGACCTGTGTGATTTATATTTGTTGATTAATTATTAATGTGAATTGGATTCATATTGAATAATTAATTGAAAATATAATTACATTTAGTTTTGGGTTGTGAATGAGATTCACATAGTTTCAATGGCTTGGTTGATATTTTCCACAAGATAATTTGGAATTATTTTTGTGAAAAAAATATTTACGACAAGAGTCATAGGAGATATCATGAGATAATGAGATCTCATGATATTTTTGGGAGATTGACCAATTCCTCTCAAAGAGGAGTGGACGGCTACAACTCTCCTTGTGGAGAGGAGTAGCCGTCCCCTCTATTTTAGGGATGAACCTTAGTCTCCTCATTATCCTATCTCTAGTCAAATGTGATTTAATTTGAGATTAATTATATTGATTTATCAATATAAGTTAATTTAAATTAAATCATTTATTGTTATATTTTTACAACAACATCTTAGCCATTGAAAGAAACACAAATCAATCTCAACCATTGATTGTGTGTTCCCCATGGATTGAGATCCATAGACTCCCAAAACCCTATATAAGAAGATGCATACCTTGCTCTTCGAGTCATGCGATCTCGACGGAGTCTCTCTCTCTTCCTCTCATTCTCACGCATACTCCATCTCTTCTCTCTTTGAGTGGTCGTCCACTCTCATAAAAAGAAGATCGTCTTCATCGTCGTGCCCGCTTCGACGACTTGTGGATCTCTGTCTTCTTTGGTGCGTGGCGCTCGTGAAGAAGGCGTTTGATCTCGTGAGACGAGATCATGAGATCCATCGCTTGGATCAACGACTTGGATTGTGAGAAGCACGCGACTCATCCCTGCACTCGCAAGTGTCTCCTCCAACGGATCGGACTTGAGACAGGAGGTCTCTTCGCTTAGAGGCTTGATCGCAACCATGATCCAAGAGGTATTTCTATATCTTGTATGTGGTTAGATGAAACGATCCGAGAAATGTTCTTGAATCATGTGGTTTCATCGTAGAAAATTTTTTAAATTCCGCTTCACCGAGCAATTAGTGCGACTAGTCACTCTTCATCGTATACGATACGATGCACGCTTTCGTGATGCACTTAAGGATAATCCCATATCCTTAAAGTAGTATCAGAGGCAGGTTGGAGATTTTGGATTCGATCCATAAACTTAGGAAGATTTGGGCTCGTGAGGGTTTGTGAAATTTTATCGCATTTCAATTTTTGCAACCCTGTTTTGTGATAAATTTCGACCATGTTTAAAATGTTTAAACATGAATCTATCATATGGATAATGTTCCCCATTAAATAATGAAATCGTGGAACTTGAGTGTGCATAATTTGGATTATGTTTGCTCGAGTTATGATCCTTTTAGCGACCATATATCCACTATTTCGGGGATAGCAAATAATGATATAATTAAGGGGCTAATTACTATTTAAAATGCTTGAAAATGTGTGCTTATCACACGATTTCTGTTTTAAATCAAATTATCAATCTCTGAAAATTGACTTTGCTTAATTTGGATTTAAAATGAAAGAGATATGCCAATTTTAGTTAGTGAGGGTCACTGCTGGAAATTGGATGTCTTTATCAAAACCTTGTGATTATCATTTAAGTAATTGTTCCCTTAGATGGCATTTCCCCAACCAACAAATGATTAGATTTGATCTAGATCACCAATTGGTTACTTGATACACTTTCAACAAACATGCTACTTGAAAAAGTTTGGGAATTTGTCTAGCAAATTTCCTTATAATCAAAATGGTTTGGATTATTTCTATATGGTATAATTTCGATTGAAAAACGGATGATCATCTCAAGTACACAATGATCGATTTGGCATTATCCTTTCCTGAGGTGGATATGGTGTCTAGTCGGGGAGCGTTGGGGTAGCAGGTTGCACCGTGTGCGGTCCGTCCCACTCCCGTCGGTATTGGCCATGATAGCGGGTAGGGACTCGATAATGCTAAAGAAAACATGGTGTATTTTCTAATTTAAAATTTAAATTAACGTGTACTTTTAGATAATACCATATATTTCAAGTAACAATCAAGTTTGTTGATTGAATTGGAATGATAATTAATTTAATGTGATTAAATTAATTATATCTAATTTTAAACACTCTGTTATGAGTAGATGTGTATTTTCCTTGAAGAATTAATTATATGAATATGATTCGTGATAATTAATTAAAATTTGAATAAGAGGTGGAGGATCACATAAGTGACATCCATGATTTATCGTCAAGGCGAAGGGTTCCGTCGCCATATATTGTATGTAGGAGACGCATGTCCGAAATGACAGCTCCTGCATACAATCCATTTGAATCGGGCTCTTCACTTCTCGAAAGAGTAAGGACGTACGCGTAGTGACCCCAATATCGGGTCCTCATATTATTGAGGCGATATTGGATTGCGCATAGCGAGTTGTATTCATGTTGACGGTTGGTTCAATTAACAACGAGTCAACATCACCTTAGGGGTGGTGGGCCCGGGTGTTAAAGACCGAATTGGAAAATGCAAGTTGGACTTGCAAGACGAAATGTGTTCCCACTTCTCTTTATTGGAGTTATAGGTTCTCATACTATTGGGATGGGACAAAGATAAAGAGGAGATCCCAGATCTTGCTAGAGGTATAGCGATAAGTATATCTCTTGCTTTGAAAGTAATCAAGGGAATAAACTTTCAAAGTTGACAAAGCAAGACTAATTTGATGAAAAATACCTTAATCAAAGATGTGTAATTGAATATATAATTATTTATATGCTCTAATATAGTGCAATGGAGACGGTTTTTTGACAGTCCCATCTGATCAGAGGGGACGGTCAATCTGTCAATGGCGAGGGATAATGACCGTCGCAAGTTCTAAACTTTCTTGTAGTGTGACCTAACCAAGGTTTATACACCGGCAAGCTGGTCTGCATATAAGGGGGCATATGAGTAATACAATTTCTCAAAGGGATCATACAGGTTCACTTCTGAACTGGAAGACATGAGCTCACTCATGAGGTATTGGGACCGATCAAATTCCATGCATGGTCGTCGTGCTTTAGAAGCATGACACGAATTTGAAGGTATGATATATGATTTTGGAAAGCATATGATCAATACCAAATCCCAATGACCAAGATGAAGAAACTTGATGATGAAACCCTGAAGATGACATTGTAAAATTGATCTATATCTTCGGGTTGACCCTGAAGATGACATTGTAAAATTGATCTATATCTTCGGGTTGATCACAAGTCTTCCAGTATGCAGGATGTACAGGTATTACGAATACCTGAGGGTGATGTGATCAATAATTGATTGTATAAATATGATGCTTCCATTCCAAGGGAGTGATGAAACAGGTCTAGATTTTAGTGACTCCTCTCGGTAGAGAAGAAATCTGATCTTGGTCCAAGTGTTGGACATTGTTCTGAATGATATTTAGATGCAATGAGATGATTAGATTTGTGGCCTTGATTAAATAAAGCATCTCTGAGAGGTATGTAAGATCTGGATTTGAGATGTGATCTCAATATCCAAGTCACTATACGTGGAACAGTACAATCACCATGTCCTTATCTCCAAGTATCTGCGGAGAAAGCGCATTATTCGTGAAGAGTTCAAGAATAATTCCAAGGTTGAATTATATCTGAGCATTGAGAAATGGATAATTAAATGTGATTTAATTATCATGAATAATATGAATTTGATTCGCATTATCTAAATGCATGAGAATGATTATCCAATGTAATTAAATGTGATTTAAATAATGTGGATATGGATAATGTGGATAGTACATTCCAATTATCCATGTATATTATAAATACGATTTATAATATATATAAGAGAGGGACCTGTGTGATTTATATTTTTTGATTAATTGTTAATGTGAATTGGATTCATATTGAATAATTAATCGAAAATATAATTACATTTAGTTTTGGGTTGTGAATGAGATTCACATAGTTTCAATGGCTTGGTTGATATTTTCCACAAGATAATTTGGAATTATTTTTGTGAAAAAAATATTTACGACAAGAGTCATAGGAGATATCATGAGATAATGAGATCTCATGATATTTTTGGGAGATTGACCAATTCCTCTCAAAGAGGAGTGGACGGCTACAACTCTCCGTGTGGAGATGAGTAGCCGTCCCCTCTATTTTAGGGATGACCTTGGTCTTCTCATTATCCTATCTCTCGTCAAATGTGATTTAATTTAGGAATAATTATATTGATTTATCAATATAAGTTAATTTAAATTAAATCATTTGTTGTTAATTTTTTACAACAACATCTTAGCCATTGAAAGAAACACAAATCAATCTCAACCATTGATTGTGTGTTCCCCATGGATTGAGATCCATAGACTCCCAAAACCCTATATAAGAAGATGCATACCTTGCTCTTTGAGTCATGCGATCATGACGGAGTCTCTCTCTCTCTCTTCCTCTCATTCTCATGCATACTCCATCTCTTCTCTCTTTGATTGGTCGTCCACTCTCATAAAGAGAAGATCGTCTTCATCGTGCCTGCTTCGACGACTTGTGGACCTCTGTCTTCTTTGGTGTGTGGCGCTCGTGAAGAAGGCGTTCGATCTCGTGAGATGAGATCATGAGATCCATCGCTTGGATCCACGACTTGGATTGTGAGAAGCACGCGACTCATCCCTGCACTCGCAAGTGTCTCCTCTGACGGATCGGAATTGAGACAGGAGGTCTCTTCGCTTAGAGGCTCGATCGCAACCATGATCCAAGAGGTATTTCTATATCTTGTATGTGGTTAGATGAAACGATCCGAGAAATGTTCTTGAATCATGTGGTTTCATCGTAGAAAATTTTTTAAATTCCGCTTCACCGAGCAACTAGTGCGACTAGTCGCTCTTCATCGTATATGATACGATGCACGCTTTCGTGATGCACTTAAGGATAATCCCATATCCTTAAAGTAATATCAGAGGCAGGTTGGAGATTTTGGATTCGATCCATAAACCTAGGAAGATTTGGGCTCATGAGGGTTCGTGAAAATTTTATCGCATTTCAATTTTTGCAACCTTGTTTTATGATAACTTTCGGCCATGTTTAAAATGTTTAAACATGAATCTATCATATAGATAATGTTCCCTATTAAATAAGGAAATTGTGGAACTTGAGTTTGCATAATTTGGATTCTGTTTGCTCAAGTTATAATCCTTTTAGCGACCATATATCCACTATTTCGGGGATAGCACATAATGACATAATTAAGGGGCTAATTACTATTTTAAAATGAATGAAAATGTGTGCTTATCACATGATTTCTGTTTTAAATCAAATTATCAATCTATGAAAATTGACTTTGCTTAATTTGGATTTAAAATGAAAGAGATATGCTAATTTTAGTTAGTGAGGGTCACTGCTGGAAATTGGATGTCTTTATCAAAACCTTGTGATTATCATTTAAGTAATTGTTCCCTTAGATGGCATTGCCCCAACCAATAAATGATTAGATTTGATCTAGATCACCAATTGGTTGCTTGATACACTTTCAACAAACATGCTACTTGAATAGGTTTGGGAATTTGTCTAGCAAATTTCCTTATAATCAAAATGGTTTTGATTATTACTATATGGTATAATTTCGATTGAAAAACTGATGATCATCTCAAGTACACAATGATCGATTTGGCATTATCCTTTCCTGAGGTGGATATGGTGTCTAGTCGGGGAGCGTTGGGGTAGCAGGTTGCACCGTGTGCGGTCCGTCCCACTCCCGCCGGTACTGGCCATGATAGCGGGTAGGGACTCGATAATGCTGGAGAAATCATGGTGTATTTTCTAATTTAAAATTTAAATTAACGTGTACTTTGAGATAATACCATATATTTCAAGTAACAATCAAGTTTGTTGATTGAATTGGAATGATAATTAATTTAATGTGACTAAATTAATTATATCTAGATTTAAACACTCTATTATAAGTAGATGTGTATTTTCCTTAAAGAATTAATTATATGAATATGATTCATGATAATTAATTAAAATTTGAATAAGAGGTGGAGGATCACATAAGTGACATCCATGATCTATCGTCAAGGCGAAGGGTTCCATCGCCATATATTGTATGTAGGAGACGCATGTCCGAAGTGACAGCTCCTACATACAATCCATTTGAATCGGGCTCTTCACTTCTCAAAAGAGTAAGGATGTATGCGTAGTGACCACAATATCGGGTCCTCATATTATTGAGGCGATATTGGATTGCGCATAGCGGGTTGTATTCATGTTGACGGTTGGTTCTATTAACAAGGAGTCAACATCACCTTAGGGGTGGTGGGCCCGGGTGTTAAAGACCGAATTGGGAAATGCAAGTTGGACTTGCAAGGCGAAATGTGTTCCCACTTCTCTTTATTGGAGTTATAGGTTCTCATACTATTGGGATGGGACAAAGATAAAGAGGAGATCCCAGATCTTGCTAGAGGTATAGCGATAAGTATATCTCTTGCTTTGAAAGTAATCAAGGGAATAAACTTTCAAAGTTGACAAAGCAAGACTAATTTGATTAAAAATACCTTAATCAAAGATGTGTAATTGAATATATAATTATTTATATGCTCTAATATAGTGCAATGGAGACAGTTTTTTGACCGTCCCATCTGATCAGAGGGGACGGTCAATCTGTCAATGGCGACGGATAATGACCGTCGCATGTTCTTAACTTTCTTGTAGTGTGACCTGACCAAGGTCTATACACCGGCGAGCTGGTCTGCATATAAGGGCATATGAGTAATACGATCTCTCAAAGGGATCATACAGGTTCACTTCTGAACTGGAAGACATGAGCTCACTCATGAGATATTGGGACCGATCAAATTCCATGCATGGTCATCGTGCTTTAGAAGCATGACACGAATTTGAAGGTATGATATATGAAATTGGAAAGCATATGATCAATACCAAATCCCAAAGACCAAGATGGAGAAACTTGATGATGAAACCCTGAAGATGACATTGTAAACTTGATCTATATCTTTGGATTGATCACAAGTCTTCCAGTATGCAGGATGTACATGTATTACGAATACCTTAGGGTGATGTGATCAATAATCGATTGTATAACCATGACGCTTCCATTTGAAGGGAGTGATGAAACATGTCTAGATTTTAGTGAGTCCTCTCGGTAGAGAAGAAATCTGATCTTGGTCTAAGTGTTGGACATTGATCTGAATGAGATTTTGATGCAATGAGAAGATTAGATTTGTGGCCTTGATTAAATAAAGCATCTCTGAGAGGTATGTAAGATCTGGATTTGAGATGTGATCTCAATATCCAAGTCACTATACGTGGAATAGTACAATCACCATGTCCTTATCTCCAAGTATCTGCGGAGAAAGCACATTATTCTTGAAAGAGTTCAAGAATAATTCCAAGGTTGAATTATATATGAGTATTGAGAAATGGATAATTAAATTTGATTTAATTATCATGAATAATGTGAATTTGATTCACATTATCTAAATGCATGAGAATGATTATCCAATGTAATTAAATGTGATTTAAATAATGTGGATATGGATAATGTGGATAGCACTATCCGATTATCCATGTATATTATAAATACGATTTATAATATATATTAGAGAAGGACTTTTTGTTGATTAATTGTTAATGTGAATTGGATTCACATTAAATAATTAATTGAAAATATAATTACATTTAGTTTTGGGTTGTGAATGAGATTCACGTAGTTTCAATGGCTTGGTTGATATTTTCCACAAGATAATTTGGAATTATTTTTGTGAAAAAAATATTTACGACAAGAGTCATAGGAGATATCATGAGATAATGAGATCTCATGATATTTTTAGGAGATTGACCAATTCCTCTCAAAGAGGAGTGGACGGCTACAACTCTCCATGTGGAGAGTAGTCGTCCTCTCTATTTTAGGGATGGACCTTGCTCTTCTCATTATCCTATCTCTAGTCAAATGTGATTTAATTTGAGATTAATTATATTGATTTATCAATATAAGTTAATTATTAAATCATTTGTTGTTGTGTTTGTACAACGACATCTTAGCCATTGAAAGAAACACAAATCAATCTCAACCATTGATTGTGTGTTCTCCATGGATTGGGATCCATGGACTCCCAAAACCCTATATAAGAAGAAGCATGCCTTGCTCTTCGAGCCACGTGATCTCGACGAAGTCTCTCTCTCTTCCTCTCATTCTCGCGCATACTCCATCTCTTCTCTCTTTGAGTGGTCATCCACTCTCATAAAGAGAATATCGTCTTCATCGCCGTGCCCGCTTCGACGACTCGTGGATCTCCGTCTTCTTTGGTGCGTGGCGCTCGTGAAGAAGGCATTTGATCTCGTGAGATGAGATCGGGAGACTAAAAATCTTTAATGGACGAAAGTGTGCCCTTGATTTCTCACCATGTGTCTATTTTTGTTTATTGATTTTTTTCTCATTGGGCTCTTCTATAATCGGTACTTGTTATCTTCATAAATTTATTTCGATATTACGCTTTTGCACAACATGAAGTATTTTTTCCTTCATCAATTTCATGGCATGATTTTTCCACGACTTGGTCTGCATGAGAAACTTGTACATTCTTTTGAGCACCTGAATCTCTCTTCTTCCTTTGTCTTAGCCTTCCATGCCTTCTTTCTCGTCTCCCTTGTTCCCTTTAAGGTATGTTATCAAGTTGCATTGACGACTTCCCCTTTCTTACATAAAGAATTGAGAGAACATATTATTTTAAATACGTTCAATGAAACAACATAAAGTCCATTAACTAAGTAGGAGTTACATACACATATATCCAATCCCATGCTTATAATGAGGTGCGAAACCACCTATGCATCAGTGAAATCAAAGATTTTGGGTGATTCCTAAAACAAGTTTTGAGCAAGATTGGTCCAATTAAACATATACCAACAAAGATATATACATCGTACTAGTTAGTCTTTCATCGCAAGTTGCGAGTTATAATTGGTATCTCTATATCCCAGTCTCTATTTAATTATGGAATATATGTATGTGGACAAAGGCTCTCGAGTCCACCAAGTTAACCCACATTTCTTCTTTGTGCTTGTTTAACATCAGAACAAAACTCTATTGAGCACATCTTTTGAGTAGCACGCCTTCTTCATGTAAAAATAGACCTAGAATATACAGATCTCATCTACATAAACAAATTCTAGCCAAAATTGAACTTCTTCATTAAAAAAGTATTAATTAAGTCATCATTATAAATAAATAAATAGCCAAAAAATTGGTAATTAAGAAGAATATCCAAATCGGTACTTGAGATGCCCATTTGGAATTTCAACTTCTCAAGTCGTGTGTTCCTCCTCCAGCACCTGGCACATCTCCAAAAGAGAATCCCAGAACTTGCAATCAATAAACATTTGCACTCCATAAACACTTGAATAATCAATGAATATCAAATTATTCTAACTCAGGTGGCTGACAAATTTTAAGAAGAGGCATCCAAATCGGCGGAACCCATCCCAAATTGGCACCTAAGATGCTCATTTAGGAGCGGATTGGTTCCTCCAAATCGTCATTTAAGTGCCGGCTTGTGAAATCATTTCAAATAGGCGCCTATTGACACATTTTTTAAAAAGATTGATCTTTCTTATGTATTTATTTAATTATGATTTAATTAAAATTATTTAATTAAAAAACCCTCCAAAAGCATTTCAGCAATCATAGGTAAACAACAAAATGGATCTTATAAATGAAACTCAAGACAATGATCAAATGAATCTTACAGCAGTGTGTGGTGATAAGGGCAACGGTGGCCTCCCTGTGCGGCCTAAAAGGCGGAACACCAATGTGCTAGAAGACAGACCTTGAATGATCACCAACTCCTATTGCAAATGGCTGGTACCCAGAAAGGCTAGTTAGCTGACCAGAGCCGCTGCCGGACACAGATTTCTCAATGTCATCAACATCCGAAATGAGCGAGATAGGACGGTCTGGAATAGGCAGGACGGGGCTTTCCGTCTCCAACATGTTCATGGCTTGGTCCATGCTAGGCCTAGCGTGCAAATGCGGGTGAGAGCAGAGGACCGCAACCAGCACAAACTTCTCCACCACCTCCATTGGTCCTAACCCCTCCATCCCGTTATCGACCACATCCAGAGCTCTATTTTCCCTTACAAGTGACCACGCCCAATCCGTCAAAAGCCACGGCTGGCTATCAGGTTGATGCACAACCGCCTTCTTCCCGCTAAGGAGCTCCAGTAATACTACTCCAAAGCTATAAACATCGCTCTTCTCAGAGAGCTTCCCATACAAAGCATACTCCGGCGCAACATACCCGAGCGTCCCTGCAACTCTCGTGCTCAAATGCGAAGCCCCCTCGGGAGCAAACTTGGCTAACCCGAAGTCTGCAAGCTTCGGCTCAAAATTCTCATCCAACAAGATATTGCTTGCCTTGATATCACGGTGAATGATCTTCGGCTGCGCACCACAATGCAGATAAGCTAACCCCCGTGCCATTCCGAGGGCGATCCGCCTCCTAACCGGCCAGCTCAATACCCGGCCATCAGTCATTAACCCGAACAGATGGTCATGTAAGCTCCCATTCTTCATGAGCTCGCACACTATCAGCCTATGGTGGGTGTTCTCCAGCTCGGAGGTAGCGATACAGTACCCCCTCAGGGCTACCAGGTTCACGTGCCGCACGCTAGCGATCACACCAATCTCGTGCGCGAACGCAGCGTCCCCGGAGGCTGAGCAGTTCTTCGACCTCTTCACAGCAACCTCCTCGCCATCAGGGAGCACGCCACGGTACACATTCCCGAATGCGCCCTTGCCGATAAGTTTCTCCGTTGCGAAGTTCCCCGTGGCCTCCATGATTTCCTCTAGCGTGAATCTCACCAGTGTCGTGTGGGGCGCAATCGACTCCAGAGCCGCTGAGGGGCGCACGGTTGTCGCTGCGGTCCTCTTCCTTCTCAACCTGCGACGACGACGACGACGGGTGAAGCACCACCCGGCGACAGAGCAGAGGATGAAGACGGCGGCAGCGGAGGCGACAATTGCGTAGATCCAGTGGGGGGCACCGGAGGAGGGGGTTCGGTTAGCAGTGGCAGACAGCTCGAGGAAGAAGAGGCATGAAGCGGTTCCGGGATCGGAGGGGCCGAGGGGATTGAGGAAGGCGGCGGCGTAGATGGAAGGGTAGGAGGCGCAATCGGAGACGTTATTGAGGTCGGGGCCGGAGAGGAAGGATGCCTTGACGAGAGAGATGCCGGTGGTGCAGGAGGCACAGGGGGAGCCGTTCTGGAGGGAGCTGTTGCATCCGGAGCGAAGGCTGTCCAGGGCGGCGGGGGGGACGACGGCCTCGAACTCGGAGCGGGAAGAGATGTTCATGCAGCCGAGGGAGAGGGAAGAGGTGGCGAAGCCGCACTGGAGGCGGGGGTCGAACGAGGGGAAGTAAGGGAGGAGGATAGAGGTCAAATCGGACCAGCAGTTGGGCGCTGAGCTGAGGGATGTGAGGAAGCGGGAACTCCGCTGGAGGAGGTCCGACTGGAGGAGGTGGATGGCCGAAAGGGTGAACTGGCAGCTGGCATCGGCTCCCCCTGAGGAAGGGGGTGGGAGGAAGCTGTGGAGGAGGGTGAAGTTGAAGGGGCAGGAGGTGTTGGAGAGACCACTGGACGCAGGGAGGAAGAAGAGGAGGTAGAGGAGGCAGATGGGGAGCTCCATCAACACGATGAGGTGATGATATGGATGGGCTTCGGGAGATCGCATGGTGCAACACGAGGTGGACTTGGTTGGGGTAGATTCAATATTCTTCCTCCAACGTGTTTGGGGACAGATATTTGTGGAACGGAGTTGCCGGAGGACGCCGATTGCCGTCTGCAGGTTCATCCCCACGTAAATTGCGTTCAAGCCCCCCTGAACTTGCACCCTGATTTTAGTTTGGTCTTCTTAACTTACAACTGTGTACGGCCGATATTCCTTTTTGAGTTGTCTCTGAACAGGTACATGACCTCAAAGTGAGATCTCTCCCAGGATCACTAGGTAGGGAAGAAGGAGAGGAGGGGACCTCATCTTAGATGTGACCTTTCTCTCTATAAAAAAATATATATTCTCTCTCCTTATCTTTTACCTTTCTCTCTATAAAAAAATATATATTCTCTCTCCTCATCTTAGATGTGACCTTTCTCTCTCTCTAAATAAAAAGAGAATTGCTTAATTATTCTCTCTAGTCTCAAATGTGATATTTCTTTCTCTTCCTCAAACATGAATGCCCTTCTCCCTCCTCATGTTATCTTTTCATTATATATACTATTCATTGAGAAATTATCCACACAATATGTATTCTTTGTTTCTCTCTTATAAATAAAAATATCATTACCTTTATTTTTTAAATGAAAATGTAACACTTTATTATCTAAAAACAATCATATGATATTTCATTGCTAAATAATTTTTTATTTAACATTAAAAAATTAATATAATACGAGTCATTTTGAAAACCAATGTTTAATTGTTTGAAGATATTGAGTATAAGTACAAAGATAATTATAAATAAGTATGTATAAGGATTGTGGGAGTGTTGGGGACTTAGATAGGATGCATGTACTTCAAATGCATGCATATGGAGGCACTGATGAATCGTTGATCGGCTTTATTATTTTGATTTCGTTATAATACAGTTGATTAACTAATTGATCAAAATCTCGATAATTGGATCTCAATGAAGAGATCGAGGATAATTTTACATGGATAAGTCCAGGGTCGAACACAAGGACATAAGCTCTCATATTATTTAACTAAGTTCTAAATACCTAAGTTAAGTGAAATCTAATGTGTATCCAGGTCAAGTATACAGACAGAGCAAGTATTATTATGTGATTTTAATAATGCAAGTTAGGGTAATAGAATGCTACAAAACGAATTACAGTGCAACTCTCACAAGAACATATATCACATGAAATAGCTCATGAATTAAATATAACTCAAGTGAATAAGTTCCTTAATACTCCCCTAATTACTAGTTAACAAATCCAATTTAAGAGCCTCCCCATTTGGTTAAAGATCAAGTTAATTAAATAAGCGATTCAGGAATTTGATCTTACAAACCATACATGATATTCAATCACTAATAATTCCAATGATGCAAATATATTAAAATCATTCAATCATGAAGTATTGTGATAAACATGTAACAAGAAAAGACTTTGTTTTATTATTTTTTAATGAATCATGCCTCAAATCAGGATATAAAATGCATCATATCAAAGAGGATTCAGTCAATTTTAAAATAATACCAATTTTACTTCATTTGGATATTAGCTCATCAAGATATTAACTAATCAACTCAGGATTTATTTGCAACAAAAACTTGATTAAACATTACATAAATTATCACAAATAGAAAACCCAGTAGGGCCTAGGCGTAAGTTTCCCAGGAGTAGCACGCTTCACTTGTGCATGTAGGATCAATAAGATCTTACTGTACATGTAGATTGAATCTCCTCCTCCCTTTGTGAGCGGTGGAGGTAAGGTTGGGCTCCAGTGAGAACCTCACTCCTCCTCTGTGCTCTTGGGAAGCGGCAGAAAGTCAGGGAAGATTGTCGAGAAGCTGGCGAAGATGGTGGAGGTGAGATACTTATTACACACATTACTTAATATGTACACGACTAAAAATCAAAAACAAAAATGCAGAGGTCAGTGCAATATACCCAAAAGGTTATGTACGGGGTGCAATACGGGTGATCCAACAGCAGAGGTGTGTCACTTATCCACGTGGAGGGCTCTGATTGCATAATGATTCATCTGAAATGGATGGCCCAGATTACATCTAGGATGTGTATTTGATTGGATTACCTAAGGTCTGGAAGAATGGAGAAGAAGCTCCACATGGGCAAGCTTCCTCCAATTGATTCTCCTTGCTCCAGCACCCAATACCGCTCTTCGGAGGCTTAAAACACTCATGGGAGGCTTCCATAGCTTGAGGTGGTCTAAAAGGTGTTTGGGCCTTGAAAAACGAGGCTTGGAGGCCCTGGCTTGGTTTGTCGACCTTGGATTTGGTCCTAGCTTCGATTTGACTCCTAGGTAGGCTCTCTGGAACTGGGACTCGCACAAAAAGATGTGAGCTTAATGACGATGCTCCTCGACTCTGGATTGAAGTTGAACATCAATGTAAATGAAGGGGTGGAGGTCTCCGGCGATGCGGTGGAAAAGGAGACTAGATTCCTTGATCTGAGTAAGATAGAGGGTGACTGATGGTTTGATTTGATGGAGAACGTGATGATGGGGTGATAATATGGTCAGAATATGGCAAGGTGGAACATGGGCCGGAGCCTAGTGCTCCGCGAGCAAAAATTTTTGGATTTTTGCAAAACTAAGTAAAATCAACTGGAATTAAATGCTAAGCTACGGATCAAAATTTGAATGAAAATTATGTAATCTAGCATCTTGAACCTGGTCGGAAGACTTGGGAGCATAGAACGATCTGGAGCTCACTCCAGCGATGGTGGATCTTGATTGACAACCTTCTCCTCTTTTCAAACCATGGGGAACACCTCCCTGTCACGAAGGGCTCGCTGCGAAGAAGGATTCTAAGGGGTTACAATGCACAAAATCTAATCAAACTTTAGATGGAGGAAGAAGATGAATTGAAGACGAATTTTTATAGAGGTGACAGAGGGTGATTTTGGAATAGGGATTTCATGCAGATCAAGGTGGGTTGGTGAGATCTAAGGATAGGTACGCAATGATCTGACGAACCGTTTTCATGTTGGGCTTGAGACGAAAGGAGGCATGTATTTGACATGAAAATTTTGTGAAGAAGAGGAGTCTGTCATGTACGGGGTATCGCCCTGTAAAGAGGGGGTGTTGACCTGGGGGTCTACATTCCATGGATCCTGATTGGTCCACGTAGACCACAACAATATAGAAGGATATAAAAATCTGAAATAATTCAAAATAAAATAATAAATGATTTTATTTAAAAAACTTAAAATATGAAAATATTTCTTATTTTATGAACTATTTTATGGTGATTTTTTTATTTATTTTTACAACCTTATTAAATATAGTCTATTATTTTACACTATTATATATAGGTATGTATACATGTATATTATGTATTTGTATTTTATTTTGTATTTTTATACATAATATCATATTTATATAATTTATTTATTACAATATTATTTAATCCATATATACATTCTTTTATGAATTTTTAATGATTTTATTTGTAGGTATAAATAATTAGTTAACAATAAAGGTACAATATACGTAAGTTTTAGAGTTTATTAAGTATTTTTGATATTTTTAATTTATTTAAATTTGTATTATTTATATATGGTATATAATATGTAAAATTATTTAAAAATATAAAGAAATTAAAATAGAAAGAGTAAAATAAATTGGTCTTATATATGGATGTACAAGTATCATAGTACCCCACTTATTAATATTTTGCATCTTAACTCCATTTTAAATGAATTGCCTTCATTGGAAAGATAATTTGATGTTAAATACAATGGAGATGGGTTTGTTTCATTTTGCATTTATACAAAATAGATATTGACAAATAAAGTTCTCTTCGCGGATTTTTCAACTGAATGTACCAGGTGACTTGTGCATGATTTATTTTTGCCAATAATTTTCTTAATTTATATACATGTTATGTACAAAATCTGTGTTGAATATTTTATTCTTTGAATTGTCTATAATGATAAATATAGTGGAATATTATGTTATTTACACAATATTTAGCACTTGAATAATTAGGGTTTCTAGAGTATTTTTGTACATTACTTCACCATATCTATCCCTACTTTATTCCCGATCGACCTAGTCAATATTTGACTTGGTCTCAGGGTTCAGGGTCAGTCAGTATATATGATACTTCCTTTGTTTTACATTTTCTTTTCTTATTCTTTTATTTAGAGTTTAAAATACATGTATTTATACAGTGATGTTAGAGTGTTAATTTATGCAAGTTAGTGATACTTATATGTATAAAGCCAACATGAAAAAATAAAGGTGAATGAATGTCTATTCATCACCCCCTATACTTACCTTTGCTAGTCTCTAGCAAACACTTATTAGGAGAATAATTGATGAAAGAGAAAATAAAGAAAAGAAAAATAAAGTACTTAGAATGATTATGATTTTTTAAACATATCATCATAAATTTGAAGTTCGGAGCTTAGTCAGACATTTGAATTATTAGTTTGGCGCAACCTTATTGAGAAAATGATTTAAAACTTAACAGCCCTCAAGTTCCACAATCCTCTATTCAATTAACATCAAATAGTCATGTCAGAACAAGTTTTTTTATATGCAAACTCTTATAACTATGAGTCTCACTTGACACTTGTATAATGTATGTGAGATATAGCTCCTAACATCT
This sequence comes from Ottelia alismoides, assembly GCA_037367405.1. Taxonomy (NCBI): domain Eukaryota; kingdom Viridiplantae; phylum Streptophyta; class Magnoliopsida; order Alismatales; family Hydrocharitaceae; genus Ottelia; species Ottelia alismoides. Next base: position 83,262 of record JAZKJV010001084.1, read on the forward strand.
GAAATGGCAAAGAAATAGTCTTTCTTAGCAAGGTAACCCTAATTCCCCAATATAGCTACTCTTGCCTCGAGGAGCGAGGTATTCCCTTCTAAGTTCAAGTACAACCGGCTCAACGAAGAGGGGGCAGAGAAAGAAGAATGGACTGTGACCAATGTAGCCACATGTCATTTGGAGCTTGGCCAGTGTAACCAAGTCTCTAGCCGCAGGTAACCTTGTAACTTTGACTTTGAATCATAAGCCTTGCTTATTGATACAGAACTCCGACGATATTGATTTTTAATTGACTTCTTGCCCGTCTAACTTTTTTGGAGTCTTTATTTCATACTCTTATATATATGTGTTCATCTGCATTTACTTATTCTTGATCCAGTAGACTATCCCTCTTTTGAAGCTTTATTGCAGCCTAGAGCATCATGTCTTTATACATCAGCGCCACTAGATTAGGTCGGGGTGCATTGGCCTCCTATTAGGGCGGTGTATGTTTCCACATGTGTGCTTCTCAAGAAAAAGAATGTTGCCCCTCACCACCTCATCTTAGTTGGGTTGTGTAAAAAGTGCTTATCCAAGTTAGGCCACTGTCAACAAGGGTCATGCGTATGTCATGAATTATTCTACTTAAGCTAATCAAGATGACATGTGAACATAGTATTGTGGACTCAAAGAATTAAGTCATATTGTCTTAAAAAGTCTTAATTCCAATTCCTATAAGGTTCCTAGAAAATTAAGTGGATTAAGGTCATAACCAAGCTCCAATCTTCGGATTTTATTCCATATTAATTCAATTGTCAAAATCATTCTGAAAACTGCAAATGTGAAGATATTTTTGTGAAGAAGGTTTTCTGGTTTTGAACTTTTTATGTGGTTTTTAAAAAAAATTTGCAAATTTTATGGGTTTTGACATTTTTTTAATTTTTAGGTATTTTTGAAAAGATTAGTGAATTGTGTACATTTACAAGTATTCATAAGGATTGTATATATTTTCAAAGGATTTCATAAATGTATGTACAAGTTGTATACATGGTTTTATTTACACAAGAATTTTATTTGGACAATTGTGCAACACTACTATGTATAGGTTTTTCAAAATAATTTGAAAATATTTTTGAAATCATTTTACAAATATTTTGAAAAATTATTTTGCAAATAATTTTACAACCAATTTTTCAAACTTTTTACAAATAATTTTTACAATCTTTTTACAAATATTTTACAAAGGGATATTTTTCAAGGGTTTGCACATATTTTAGAAAGATTTCTCAAAAGTTTTCAAAAGAATTTTGAAAACATTTCGCACTCATTCTTCAAAATCATTTGTAAAATATTTTCAAACCAATTTTTAAAAACAATTTTCAAAAAGTTTTATGCATATTTACATGAGCTTTCAATCTTTTATTTTGTATACCCATACCCATTGTATATTAGCTATATTATTGAAAATACAAGAAAGTATTAGCTATGGCTAAAGTTTATATACAATATATACAACCCCCTTATACTTAGCTCGAACTATGTCCTCATAGTGATCAAGGAGAAATAAAGAATGTCATAACTCATGCTAAATATAGAAGAATAATATACTGCAATGACTCAATAAAATAATAAGAAGTCGATCATCCTGATTACACGGATTTTGCGAGGGTCAAAATAGTCCACACAAGGCGGGACCACAATGTCGCTGAGCGACCGCTCACGAAACCCGTATACAATCAACAATTAACCCACAATAACAATCAAACAATAAGGAGCAAATGTGGAGTTAAAATGTATTATAACTCTACAATAAATGTGTATAGTGTGCAAGTATTTGTAAAGTTTCGAACACAGGGAGCAAGCAAGATATGTCAAGGCCAAAAATGCATAAAATGTGAATGTGATCAAATGCCTACAAACATGCAAATTTTTGTGGGTTTTTTATTTTTTTATTTTTTATTTTTTTGTATTCTGATTTTTAATTTTTGATTTTATAGTTTCTTTTTATGTATTATATTTTTTTATATATTTTTTTATAAATAGAATATATAGACAAAGTAAGAAAGAGAGGGATAAAGTACTTATAAAAATAGGTATAACCAAAATTTAGGAAATAAAATATTTTTGGTCTTTTTTATATTTTTCTAATGTTTTTGGCCTTGAAAACCCTAGTAAATGCGTAAAAATAGCATTAATTCATGCATTTTATCATTCATGCATATGTGTGTAAAGATTGTATAAAATACGGTTTTTTATGCCAAAATTATAGAATAAAGAAAAGAAAAGAAAAAGAATAAAATATTGTAAATATTTTATGACCCGAAACCCCGAGACCTAGGCATCTTGATGAATAGGTCGACAAGGAATAAAGTAGGGGGAGATAAGGGTCAGAAATACAGATAAAATACCTATACTTTTTATTCATTCTTTATTCATTTTGGGACCTATTTTTGGTTCCACTTTTTATACATCAAATAAAGAAACTTTGTATATGAAAGTTGTAGATAAATTAATAAAGAAAAATACAAAATTGATTTCACAGAAAAATAATGTACAGATAAAAAGTTATGGTCTGAATAAAAATCCAGAATGCCAACTTCCCAGACCCGTATCTTACAAATAAAAACTCCAAATGCAGCGTACTCACCTTTAATTGTATATAGAATAAAATAATCTAATTAATGGTGGTAGTTTCGCATTTGGCGGAGCTACGGTTTGAAAGTTGACTTTTGGACCCCTATTGTACTTGTACATATTAAAATATTCAATTTATTATTTATTTATTATTTTTGTAATTTTATATTTTTATAATGTTGTAAATAATACTTATAATAATTATGTACATTAAAATAAGAATAAAAACATCATTAAAATACAAAATAAAAATACTTATATAATAGAATACATAGATACATTACTTATACACATACCTATACATTATACATTTATATTTTATTTCAGGTACAAAACATATCAGAAAATTAAAATAAAATTATATTTGTGTATATAAAAGTATTTTGTAATTTTAGAAAATAAAAACCAAAATAAAATAAATTAAAAATACCTAAATAAAAATAAAATACTCAAATACATAGATATAGATACCTATAAGGGTCTAAATGCAAACTTGTAAAAATATGGCTCATAAAAATAAATAAAAATCATAATAAAATAATTTATAAAATAATAAACATTTTTTATTTTATAATCAAAAATTAATAAAATCGTTTACTATTTTTAAATGATTTTAGAATTATTTTTTCCAGGCTTTTTCCTGGTTGGTCCACGTGGACCAACCAGGAGGGCTGGAGAGTTGACCTGGGTCAACTCTCTGACCCATTGCCTGCGGTGTGTCAGTTTGTTTTTGGACGTTTTTTCTCGCTTTTTTCGAGGGCTCTCCGCTCCTCGTTTCAGGTCGATGTCTTCTTGACTTGTCTTCATCGTGCATCGAGGATGCTCGCCCATATCTCATCTTGGGCGTTGGACCTCTGACGCGCATCTGGCACCTCGATCAAGGAGCCTCGACGACCATGTTTTCAAAAACCTCCCAGCACACCCATTTCGACTTGAACCCTCTTGGACCAAGCCAACACCTTCCCCTGGCACGCTCCGGACTGGAGACGGTGACAGGGTCTCCTCCAGCTGCTTAGGAGGGGCGCGCGAGGCCAGGAGCGGCTCCACTCCACCATCTCCGGCCAACCTCGGCCGTGAGGTTCAATCTCCTTCGCCCCGGCAAGTCGAGGTCGTTTCCCACTGTTTCTCTTCGCCTTTTAAGTAGCTGTAGGGTTAGGTTTTATTTCATGCAATTATTTTGGTATTTAAATTGAGTTTGTAGCCCCCGATTCGCGTCAAACACATTGCCGGAGCCTCGAGCTCCGGCCACTATCTTCACCTCTCCGCACTGTGCTCTCTCGCTTATCACAAGTCTGGTTCCTTGCGTTTTTGGTGCTGCCATTTTCCCATTATTTTTTCGCAGGAACTGGAGAGCATTCATCCCAGCACCTCGGATCTTGCCCAAGGAGTAGCCCCCAGGTCGCGCGCATCCGCCACGCCAACCCGACGGACCTGGGCTATTTTTGAAGGCTCCATCGTGCGCGGGGGAGTCCCAGGGGCATTTTGCGTCTTCCATCACCCCCTGGGGACGCCGCAAGTGAGGAGAGGAGCAAGTCGAGCTCCGCCCCGGCGGAGCTTATCTGCTGTTCTTCCAACCTCCCTCCGTGCCGTCGATCTGAGGACCGTTCTTCGTGAGCTACAGGAGCCGTTGATCGCGCACCCCCCCAGCCGTCGGATCCTCAAGGTCGTTCTAATCGTGACCGTAGGAGGGCAAGGGGTATCGCGCGATCCTCGCGCGACACGTGGATAAGTAAGCAGCGTGAGACCGCCCGATCCATGCGTTTGGGTGGGAATTTTGCAGCATAGCCCATCCAGTTTTGTTAATTAAATATTAGTTCTCAATCTTTTAACTGCTGTAGAATATTGGTGTATTATTTAGACATAAACCCTCCGAACTTTTGCTTTTTGTGGACAGACCCTCACCAGGTCACGTGCTGCAAGCACGTGACTCGGTGAATTTTGCGAAAAGTCCCCCGCGGTTTTGAGCATTTCTTCTTGGTCCAGATATTTGTGTAGCATGTTGCATACCTTTTTGATAAATTGCATTTAGGCCCTTAACTTTGTTATATTTACATCAATGCCCCTGCAGTCTTGGTTTTTCTTTTTGTTACTCGTAATTTTTGCATGCATCTACAAAACACCAAAAAATCCCCAAAAATCACTGTAGCTTCTTGTTGCATATTAGTTTATTACCATATTTTTATTTTTCATAATTATTGCATTTTATTATTTATAAAAAATCAAAAATAGTCATTTTCAGCACTGTTTGCATCATAAAATACCAAAAAAAATATAAAAACACTTCAGAAAAATCCCAAAAAAATATATTTCATGTCTTTTAGTTAGTTTTAACTCCCAGCCAAAAATCATTAAAAAAATATAAACCAAACTCCAAAAAATTGCAAAACTCTAAAAAACTTCATAAAAATTTATAAAATTCATAAAAAATCCAAAAATAGTGTTTCCTTTTCCTGAATTTTCTTTGTTTTATTATCTTTGAGTGAAAATTAGATTGGTGAATTTTTGCCACTGATTTCTAATTTATTTTCTCCATTTTAGTTTCAGCCTTGCATTTTTCTCCACTGTTTTCTTTATTTTGAGAATTAAAAATACCAAAAACATTCTAAAAATTACCCAAAAATCACAAAAACAGTAAAAAAGTATAAAAAGACCAAAAAGACTTCATTTCCTCATTTTTGAGCATTTTTATCTATTTTCATAAATACTTTAGTTTCCTTTTTTTACATTATCTTTAGTTTCCAATATTGAAAAAGAAAATAGAAAAATATAAAATACAAAAAGAAAATATAAAATCAGTAAATTAAAAATCAAAATACAAAAAGATAAAATTAAAAATTAAATAAAAAATATAAAAATTAAAACCCACAAAAAAATAGCATAATAGGCTTTTGATCACTCTCACACATTTTTGAGCACTTGTGCCCCGATCTACCTGTCTGCTCCCTGTGTTCGACCTCTACAATACTTGCACTATACACATCTTTGTTGTAGAGTTATAATAAATTTTAACTCCGCACATTTACTTTCATTGCTTGATATATTTGTCGTGGGTTAATTGTTGTTTGAATCGGGATTTCGAGCGGTCACCGCATCGACTGCGGTTTCGCCTTGTGAAACCGTACGACCCTCTATTTCTTCGGTTCAACAAATGGCGCCGTTGCCGGGGAGCAACAGCGCGTAGTTCGGGTCTTGTTTGTGTTTGTGATTATTTGTCTACATTTTGCGGTTTTTTATTTTTATCTTGATATATCTTTTGAGCTGTCTAATCCCCCTCTTTGTTGACTTTTTGCGAGAAACCGCGGATCGAGGGAGGCGCTCCACCCTAGGCGCCTACGCACCCACGTGAAGCCGGCATCTGCCAGCCGAGCACAGAGGAGACGAAGAGAAAATTTTGAAGACCGCGCTCTATTTTAGTTGCATTTTATTTTCTTGTATTTATTTTTGTAATTTTTGTGAGAGAGAGACCACTTTATTTGTAATAATACAGGTACCCCTGAACTTGGACTTTAGAGCCTAATTTCCAAGTGATTGTTCACTTGGGGGCTCGCCGCGGCTTTTTACGGTTTTCATCGCATTTTTTTTATTTTGTTTTGTTTTTCGATTTTATTTCTTTTGTGTGATTGAGCCCGTAGCTTTAGGAGTTGCTTGCGATAGATTAAGGCCAAACACCTAATACCTTTGCATGTACCTATAGCCGCGTTTGGACTTAGTCAAATTTAAATAGTCGATTCATTTATCTCTTAACCCGTGTGCCGTGAGCGAGCCCCATCAAGCGCTACTCCTAAACTCGAGTGTGTCGAGAAGAGGAGGGGTAAGCCAAGACCGGACTCTTAGGTTAAAGATAAGTGGCCGACTTGTGGTTCTTCACGATAATAGCAATTTCTGAAACTTAGGGCGATTTCATCGGATTTGCATTTGCATATAGATAGGTTTCAATTCTGCTGAGCATCCTTGCATGTAGAGTGCTGGAGGCAAGGTGAGCATTTACGCTTTAGCATCCATCATCGTTTTGATCGCTTGCATTGCTTTTCCGCCTCTCTACCTCTGATTTTGATCATCTAGGAGCTTAAAGGAATTGACTCCCCGATAGGATCGTGCATTCTCATTAAAAATCCAAAAAAAAGTGATAATCAATAAAATTGGGACTGCTAACATTACTCGACCCTAAAATCAACCAAAAAGAAAAAAATTCTCTTGGGGCGAGTAATCCCCTCATTGTCTTCGCTTTTATTTGCTCGCGCACACACTAAGGTTAGAGCCCAAAATCCCATTCAGCCCCTAAGTGTTTGCGCAATATTTTGACTTCTCACCTAACTCTAAAACAGACAAGATAAAAAGACCGCATTTTACGGTCTCTACCGAGTTGAGTAGGTGAATTGAGGGTTTGCATTCTTTCATTTTTGCTTGTGATTGTTTTGTGTGTCCTAGATCATCCCTGCGCATTTGCGCCTTCTTCTTCATTCTCTTGACTTGACCATCGTGCTCTCCCGATCATTTTCTTTTGTTTCGAGATGGCCGACTGGAGCGTATTCTATCCGGACTTCGCGGATCCCTCCTTCACTCCAGCCGGTCCACCTCCTTTTTTCCAGGAGGACTTTGCTCCTGACTTTTGTACATATCCGCCTCAGCCACAGTATCAGGACTCGGATTTCTACCCACACCCACCTCTATCTCCACCTATGTATTATCCGCCTCCACCTTCATATCCATCCGAGACTGAGCTGATGGAGTCACCTTTCATGGAGTCCACCCTTGAGCACTTGACCCAGATGATGGATCATATGAGACAGAGGATTGACACCCTCACTAGTACCAATAAGAGCGACCATGATATTCCACCATTTGATGATATGGGTTCACTCGAGGATTTCCATGAGAGCTTGCAATCGCCCAAAATACAAAAAAATGAGAAAATTTTAAAAACACAAAAAGATTTCGGGAGACACACGATCGAGTCGGACTGTGAGGAGAGCGCACACTTGCCAGACTTCTTGACCACACATGCATTCACACCCAGTCCCACCTTTGACCCCGAGGATGCCGCTGTACAGACTGCTCTTGGCATTCCTCGTGTATATGCTGATTCCGACTTCCTCCCTTGTATGGAGGAGGTCCAAAAATTCAAAAAAATACTGACTGAACCCGAAGTGGTGGCCACCATACATGAGATCATCTGTGCCCCACTTCAGCAGGCCATGACCGATTTATCTGCTCCTCTTCCCAAGAAGAGAAAGCGGAGGAGCAGATCTGAGCGTCATATCTTGACCATGGCCACTGCCCACGCCATCACACACCGTCCCATTCCTAAGAAGAGGAACACTGCCACACCTTTCATTAGCTGCACCATCTCTGACCACACATGTGATCACACTCTCCTAGACGGCGGTGCTTCTATTAGCATCATACCCTTCTCGCTGGTACAGTCTCTTCACTTAGGGCCTCTCAAGAAGACCAGGATGATCGTTCAGTTTGCTGATGGATCAATTAAGAGGCCGAAGGGTATCCTTGAAAACGCCGTCATATCGATTCAGGGCACGAGCTACACCGTTGATTTTGTCGTATTGCCCATGGAGACCTCCACAGGGGAGCATTCTCCAATCATCCTGGGACGACCATTCCTTGCCTCTGCGAGGGTCGTTATTGACTACGGAACAGGAGAGATTCGCTTCCGTCCTGCTGACGAGGGCGAAGCAGTGATCACCGCACCCACTGCTGACCAGAGACCCGCACCTGATGCGACTTCACCTATCTTGGCTGACCCCGAGGACTATGATCTATATGAGGATATCAGAGAGACTTTCTTTATGACCGATGATGAGACCCGAGAATTCCTCTCCAAGGAGGAAAGCTCGGAAAGCATAGACCTTGGTGTTTCCGCTTCCTGTGATTGGCGATGTGTTGATGATATCCGCGGGATTTACACGATTGACACCATTGAGCGGAGGGCAGATATAGAGACTATACAGGACGGACATGCTCTGACTACTTCCACTGATGAGTCCGCTCCTGTCCATGTAGATACTAATGAGACTAAGGCCGAATTTGATTTTGTTGCTTTTCTTCAGAGATTCGGACCTTTTGATGAAAAAGATGATCCAGTTGAGATTATAGAGGACGAACAGAGTTCGACTACTTCCACCGATGAGTTTGTGCCTTTTGGTTTTGACCTGGATGACTCCTCGCAGGATGACTCTGAGTACACTACTTCCGATGATGATGAGTTTGTCCCATTTCACTTTGATACCAGCGAGACTCCCAAGGCCGGACCGAGTCACACTTCTTTCACTCACACGTCTGTGCCTTTACACCAGAGGACCGCCAAGGGAGAACCTAGCCGTACTACTTCCATTGACCAGTTCGTCCCTTTCAGATTCAATTCCACTGAGGACCTTCACTGTGTCGACCCTGATCGGCTTTCGTCCACTATGGACCCCGATGTCGACCTGCATCACACCAGATCTATTCCTCAGCGGTCCCGGAAGAAGGTTCGCTTTCAACCTTCTTGATCATTTGTACATACACCTCTGTTGTACATTCTCCTTTGTTCATCTCTGTCTCTCCCGTATTGCTCGTCTACCCATTCCTCGAGTCTGCCTTACTTAGGACGCACTTTGTCCTAAGTATAGAGGGGTGGACGAGCCGAGTGCTCTTTCTTCGTCCGTGTTATCACTCCTGTTGTTGCCTATACTTAGGGCTTCTTTTACCCTAAGTATAGGGGGAGTGGTTTGTACATCCTCCGATCTCTTCTCCTATATCACTCTTTCCATCTTCAGATTCCTTTTCTTCTTTTCTTCTTTTCTTCTTTTCCTCTGCTATCTTCTTCATCTACCGAAAAGGTGCCGCCCTTGTAGACAGTTTTCTATACTTAGGACGTACTTTGTCCTAAGTATAGGGGGGTTGGCACCCCGAGTTTTTCTATTCCTCTCGATCCTCTCCATTGTCTCCTCTCCTTGTCTATACTTAGGGATATCTTACCCTAAGTATAGGGGGAGACAATCTGAGTACGATCTGTTCATTCCCACCCTTGACCCTCCCTGCTTTGTGTACAGTCTGCTATACTTAGGATTATTTGATCCTAAGTATAGGGGGGACGGTCAACTTCTCATTCATTCATTCATTTATTCTTTAGACTTGCCTATACTTAGTACGAGTTATGTCTTCTCTTTTCTCTCCGATCTATGAGGACATAGCTCAAGCTAAGTATAGGGGGGTCGTATATACTACGTATATACTTTAGCCATAACTCGTACTTTCGTATTTTCTTAATAAATATGGCTAAAAATTCTTTAAAATTCATTAAAAATCCTTAATAAAAAGATGTGATTATTCCTCAAATTCTTTTTGTATTTACAGATCAGGTGAAAATGTTTTTTTTGCAAAATGTTTGAAAAATAGTTTGAAAATCTTTGTGAACATCTATTGAAAACTATTTTGAAAATATTTTGTTTCATGTTTTCAACCTTTGTAAAAATGTGTGGTTTGTAAAACTTCTTTTCTTTGTGTGAAATAAAATATTTGAAAAATGATTTGCAAATGGTTTGAAAAATGGTTGCAAAAATGATTTGAAAAACCTATATATATTGTTTTGAAAACCTTTGCAAAATGATTTTCAAATGTGTGTAAAATGTTTGTAAAAATTATTTTGGACTATAGTTTTCAAAAATTGTGTGTAAATTGTTTTCAAATAAATTTGAGGAATATACACATCACACCAAAATCCACTATATATATATATCTATAAAAAATTGATCACTTGTAAATTCTTAAAATCCATTTCTTGTAAAAATAAGACGCACTCCCGTGTACATATTTTAACCTAGTTTTCAGCCAAAATCTTTTGTTTTTAAAAATTCCCAAAAACATTTGCAAAATTAAAATCCAAAAACATTTGAAAAATCTTTTTGAAAAATACAAAAAAAATTGCATCTGCATGCGCATGCATCATCTTTTCAAAAATCCATAAAAAGTTCAAAATCCTTGAAAATTGCATCACAAAAATATTTTCTGCATTGCATTGCATAGCATTCGCATTTTTCGGATTGAGTTTGATAGTTGAACAAGTCTAAGTAAAATCCGAAGATTGGAGCTTGATTGGACCTTAAAATATACCTAATAACAGGAACCTTATAGGAACTGGGTTTGAGGTACTTCAGGTCTAGTTGACTTAATTCTTTGAGGATCACGGGACTTGGTTCAATGGATTCTTGACTGCCTAAGTAGAGTATTTCGGAGCACACGCACGACTCTTGTTGATAATGACCTAACTTGGACACCTGCACCTTTCACATAGCTCTCCACGGATGAGGTGGTGAGGAGGCAGTTTCCTTTGGCTTGGGGTAGCATATGAGGGTAGTACTTCTAGGCGGAACCTCTCTTCTTCTTATAGTGAAGGAAGTGCACCTCAACTTGGTCTAGTGGTGATGAAGGCTAAAGACAGAAGCCGTGGGTTGCAATAAAGCTTCAAAAGAGGGATAGTCTACTGGCTCAAGAGGAAAATTTCTTGTATATATGCTGCACCATGTAGATATGTTGTACAGATGCAATTGAAAAAAAAAAAGAAAAAAAAGAAAAAAAAAAAGAAGAACTCCAAAAAAGTGGTGGGTCGGATTGAAAATTTAATAACCCCACCGGAGTGTATATAGTCCAATAAAGCAAAAGCTTATGGTATCCATATTACATCTCATGAAGCTTGCAGCGGGAGACTTAGCTACACTGGTTGAGCTCCCAAAAGTCTATACTTCTTCCCCCTCTTCTTGAGCCGGTTGCACTTGAACTTAGAAGGGAATACCCCGCTTCTCGAGGAAAGAGTTGCTAGACCGAGGCATTAGAGTTACCAGGTTGAGGGAGGTTGTTTCTTCGTCACTTCTGAGGTAGGGAGCTACATAGCACTTACACTGTACAAGGCAGCTTCATAGTCGTAAGAGTTTGCGCATGAGTTGAAATATTTCTGACATGGCTATTGAGGAGACTTGAGCAGAGTTTTGGGATACTCAAGGACTGTTGGATTTCAAATGTAGTTCTCATTAAGGTTCCGACCGCACTAAAATTCCCAAGGTCCGACTTAAGCTCCAAACTTTGATTTTGCGAAGACAAGTTTGATAATTAAACTTAATCTAATTTTCTTCTTTTTCTTTTCTTTCTTTTTCTTTTTGCACTTATTGCATAAGTGTTTGCTAGGGACTAGCAAAGGTAAAGTATAGGGGGATGATGAAGCCACGTTTCATCATCTTTATTCTATCATTTTGGCCTTGAAAACCCTAGTAAATGCGTAAAAATAGCATTAATTCATGCATTTTAGCATTCATGCATATGTGTGTAAAGATTGTATAAAATACGGTTTTTTATGCCAAAATTATAGAATAAAGAAAAGAAAAGAAAAAGAATAAAATATTGTAAATATTTTATGACCCGAAACCCCGAGACCTAGGCATCTTGATGAATAGGTCGACAAGGAATAAAGTAGGGGGAGATAAGGGTCAGAAATACAGATAAAATACCTATACTTTTTATTCATTCTTTATTCATTTTGGGACCTATTTTTGGTTCCACTTTTTATACATCAAATAAAGAAACTTTGTATATGAAAGTTGTAAATAAATTAATAAAGAAAAATACAAAATTGATTTCACAGAAAAATAATGTACAGATAAAAAGTTATGGTCTGAATAAAAATCCAGAATGCCAACTTCCCAGACCCGTATCTTACAAATAAAAACTCCAAATGCAGCGTACTCACCTTTAATTGTATATAGAATAAAATAATCTAATTAATGATGGTAGTTTCGCATTTGGCGGAGCTACGGTTTGAAAGTTGACTTTTGGACCCCTATTGTACTTGTACATATTAAAATATTCAATTTATTATTTATTTATTATTTTTGTAATTTTATATTTTTATAATGTTGTAAATAATACTTATAATAATTATGTACATTAAAATAAGAATAAAAACATCATTAAAATACAAAATAAAAATACTTATATAATAGAATACATAGATACATTACTTATACACATACCTATACATTATACATTTATATTTTATTTCAGGTACAAAACATATCAGAAAATTAAAATAAAATTATATTTGTGTATATAAAAGTATTTTGTAATTTTAGAAAATAAAAACCAAAATAAAATAAATTAAAAATACCTAAATAAAAATAAAATACTCAAATACATAGATATAGATACCTATAAGGGTCTAAATGCAAACTTGTAAAAATATGGCTCATAAAAATAAATAAAAATCATAATAAAATAATTTATAAAATAATAAACATTTTTTATTTTATAATCAAAAATTAATAAAATCGTTTACTATTTTTAAATGATTTTAGAATTATTTTTTCCAGGCTTTTTCCTGGTTGGTCCACGTGGACCAACCAGGAGGGCTGGAGAGTTGACCTGGGTCAACTCTCTGACCCATTGCCTGTTGTGTGTCAGTTTGTTTTTGGACGTTTTTTCTCGCTTTTTTCGAGGGCTCTCCGCTCCTCGTTTCAGGTCGATGTCTTCTTGACTTGTCTTCATCGTGCATCGAGGATGCTCGCCCATATCTCATCTTGGGCGTTGGACCTCTGACGCGCATCTGGCACCTCGATCAAGGAGCCTCGACGACCATGTTTTCAAAAACCTCCCAGCACACCCATTTCGACTTGAACCCTCTTGGACCAAGCCAACACCTTCCCCTGGCACGCTCCGGACTGGAGATGGTGACAGGGTCTCCTCCAGCTGCTTAGGAGGGGCGCGCGAGGCCAGGAGCGGCTCCACTCCACCATCTCCGGCCAACCTCGGCCGTGAGGTTCAATCTCCTTCGCCCCGGCAAGTCGAGGTCGTTTCCCACTGTTTCTCTTCGCCTTTTAAGTAGCTGTAGGGTTAGGTTTTATTTCATGCAATTATTTTGGTATTTAAATTGAGTTTGTAGCCCCCGATTCGCGTCAAACACATTGCCGGAGCCTCGAGCTCCGGCCACTATCTTCACCTCTCCGCACTGTGCTCTCTCGCTTATCACAAGTCTGGTTCCTTGCGTTTTTGGTGCTGCCATTTTCCCATTATTTTTTCGCAGGAACTGGAGAGCATTCATCCCAGCACCTCGGATCTTGCCCAAGGAGTAGCCCCCAGGTCGCGCGCATCCGCCACGCCAACCCGACGGACCTGGGCTATTTTTGAAGGCTCCATCGTGCGCGGGGGAGTCCCAGGGGCATTTTGCGTCTTCCATCACCCCCTGGGGACGCCGCAAGTGAGGAGAGGAGAAAGTCGAGCTCCGCCCCGGCGGAGCTTATCTGCTGTTCTTCCAACCTCCCTCCGTGCCGTCGATCTGAGGACCGTTCTTCGTGAGCTACAGGAGCCGTTGATCGCGCACCCCCCCAGCCGTCGGATCCTCAAGGCCGTTCTAATCGTGACCGTAGGAGGGCAAGGGGTATCGCGCGATCCTCGCGCGACACGTGGATAAGTAAGCAGCGTGAGACCGCCCGATCCATGCGTTTGGGTGGGAATTTTGCAGCATAGCCCATCCAGTTTTGTTAATTAAATATTAGTTCTCAATCTTTTAACTGCTGTAGAATATTGGTGTATTATTTAGACATAAACCCTCCGAACTTTTGCTTTTTGTGGACAGACCCTCACCAGGTCACGTGCTGCAAGCACGTGACTCGGTGAATTTTGCGAAAAGTCCCCCGCGGTTTTGAGCATTTCTTCTTGGTCCAGATATTTGTGTAGCATGTTGCATACCTTTTTGATAAATTGCATTTAGGCCCTTAACTTTTTTATATTTACATCAATGCCCCTGCAGTCTTGGTTTTTCTTTTTGTTACTCGTAATTTTTGCATGCATCTACAAAACACCAAAAAATCCCCAAAAATCACTGTAGCTTCTTGTTGCATATTAGTTTATTACCATATTTTTATTTTTCATAATTATTGCATTTTATTATTTATAAAAAATCAAAAATAGTCATTTTCAGCACTGTTTGCATCATAAAATACCAAAAAAAATATAAAAACACTTCAGAAAAATCCCAAAAAAATATATTTCATGTCTTTTAGTTAGTTTTAACTCCCAGCCAAAAATCATTAAAAAAATATAAACCAAACTCCAAAAAATTGCAAAACTCTAAAAAACTTCATAAAAATTTATAAAATTCATAAAAAATCCAAAAATAGTGTTTCCTTTTCCTGAATTTTCTTTGTTTTATTATCTTTGAGTGAAAATTAGATTGGTGAATTTTTGCCACTGATTTCTAATTTATTTTCTCCATTTTAGTTTCAGCCTTGCATTTTTCTCCACTGTTTTCTTTATTTTGAGAATTAAAAATACTAAAAACATTCTAAAAATTACCCAAAAATCACAAAAACAGTAAAAAAGTATAAAAAGACCAAAAAGACTTCATTTCCTCATTTTTGAGCATTTTTATCTATTTTCATAAATACTTTAGTTTCCTTTTTTTACATTATCTTTAGTTTCCAATATTGAAAAAGAAAATAGAAAAATATAAAATACAAAAAGAAAATATAAAATCAGTAAATTAAAAATCAAAATACAAAAAGATAAAATTAAAAATTAAATAAAAAATATAAAAATTAAAACCCACAAAAAAATAGCATAATAGGCTTTTGATCACTCTCACACATTTTTGAGCACTTGTGCCCCGATCTACCTGTCTGCTCCCTGTGTTCGACCTCTACAATACTTGCACTATACACATCTTTGTTGTAGAGTTATAATAAATTTTAACTCCGCACATTTACTTTCATTGCTTGATATATTTGTCGTGGGTTAATTGTTGTTTGAATCGGGATTTCGAGCGGTCACCGCATCGACTGCGGTTTCGCCTTGTGAAACCGTACGACCCTCTATTTCTTCGGTTCAACAGGGAGATGCCACTTGACACGTGGCGTGATACGAACGGCCGATGACGCTTCGGCGATGAGCGGCCGCGATCAGATCTGGCGAGACGATCGACGGTCAGAGCTGGCCAAGATCGACCGGCTGTTGTGCACCTGGAGCCCCGGCCTCGATCCGACGGTGCTGGGGGCGGAGCAAGAACAAGGAAGCAACGCCGGCGAGGCGAGCTTCCCCGAGCTCGTGCTCCGTCCTCCAGTGGTCTCTGTGCTCCAAAATCGGTCGGGAGACTCCCGCGGTCTTCCTCTTCCTCCTGGTGGCTCCAGAACACCTCGGCGACGGCCGAGGTTCTCGCGCGGAGGTGGCGGAGCTGGGTGGCTTCGCGGATGTCCGGCGAGAGTCAAAACGAGCCCCAGGCTCGAGTCAAAGTCCTTTGACCTGCAAAAAGGGGTGAAAGGGTCCAGGGCAAATTGCCTGGGCCCCACGGTGGCGAAATGGGTGCGAGAAGCGACGGCGCAAGGTGGTGGCCGGAGGTGCACTCTGGCGGGGTACGTGTGTAGGGTGATTCGATGGATCAAACGCGGCGATTCTTGAAGGGAAATTAATAAAATACGAAAGAAAAGGGGGAAAGAAGGTGGCTGCCTCGATGGTTGGAACCATAGGGAAGTGCCTCAACGCCGGTGAAAGGCGGAGGTGATTGGAGCTGCCTCGATGCTCGCTCGACCAGCCCGAAGCTCGGCGAAGGAAGCTGTCACCTTCCTCTGTAGATTGGGCACAAAAAGGGGAGCGGAGCTTGTGCAAGAGGGGTTCAAACTTGGCTCTCAGGCGCTCCAAAGATCGAGAGAGATGGCTCGAATCGTCGACCCTTGGCCCAGGAGAGATGGGTGCGTGAAAGAGCAATGATCGAGGTAGAAAAGTCATGAAGTGATCGACAAGGAAGGGTGCAAGGCTTAACCTCGAAAAAATCGAGAAGAAGGGGTGGAAACGAGGTCTGACAAGGGGCAGAGGAGGGAGGACTGCCAGTTGACCGTGGTCAACGTGGACTGTATCCTGGTTGGTCCACATGGACCAACCAGGAAAAATCCTTGGAAATTATTTTATAAATTCATTTAAAAATAACAAATGATTTTATTATTTTTAGATTATAAAATGAAAAATATTTGTTATTTTCTAAAGTATTTTAATATGATTTTTAATTATTTTTATGAGGTTTATAATTACAAGTTACCTTTTTAGGCTAGTATTGGTGTGTGTATATATATATATATATTTTAATGTTTTCTTTTTATTTTGTATATTTAATGTATTTATTTTTGTTTATTATTTTATAAATTTATAAAATATTTTTACACTTAAAAATATTTTTATTTTATTTTTCTGAAGTATTTTGTGCACTTAATAAAATAAAAGTGTTAATTATATAGGTATGTGTATTGCTATTATACCTAGGTATGCTATTTATACAAATATTTTATTTTGTGTTTTCTTTGAGTTTTTATTCTGATTTTAACGTACAATAATATTTACAAAATTAAAAATATATATAATTATGAAAATAAGGAATAAATAATAAACTGGATATTTTAATCTGTACAAGTATACAATAGGGGTCCAAAACTCAACTTTCACACCGTAGCTCCACCAAATGTGAAACCACCTTCATTAAATATATTATTTAAAATTATATAAAGTTAAAGGTGAGTTTGATGCATTTCGAGCTTTTATTAGGGAGATACAGGTCTGGGAAGTTGGGATTCTGGGATTTTATTCAGACCATAACTTTTTATCTGTACATTATTTTTTAGTGAAATAAATTTTGTATTTTTCTTTATTTAATTATCTACAACTTTCATGTTCAAAGTTTCTTTATTTGAGGTATAAAAAGTGAAACCAAAAATAGGTCCCAAAATGAATAAAGAATGAAGGAAATTTTTATTGTATTCTGGCCCTTATCTCCCCCTACTTTATTCCTTGTCAACCTATTCATCGAGACACCTAGGTCTCGGAGTTTCGGGTCATAAAATATTTAAAATATTTTATTCTTTTTCTTTTATTTATTTCATTCTATAATTTTGGCTTTAAAACAGTATTTTATACACTATTTACATGCACATGCATAGATGCTAAGATGCCAGAATTAAGGGTATTTACCTGCATTTGCCAGAGTTTTTGAGGCCAAAATTATAGAATAAAGATGATGAAATGTGGATTCATCACATCTCCCTATACTTAGGATCAACTAACTCTAAGTATAGCAGTGTGTACACTAAGTAGGGATGATCGAGGATTAGAATATATGAAATCAACAACTCCGCTTGTCTCACCCTATACTTAGGGTAAAGTGTCCCTAGGTATAGAACAAAATATTAACAAGTTAGAAGGCAAGTGAGAGAATGAAAGGGAAAACTTAAGTCACTCATCCCTCCTATACTTAGGATCTGATCATCCTAAGTATAACACTAATGAAAGGGATGAATGAATAATACTGGAGAATGAAATGAATGAAAAGAATTGAAAAAGAATAAAAGAAAATATTTTTTTCTTAAATGTTTGAATCTTCACTACAGGGAGTTCATCTTGCAATGCCACATAAATTGAATCGACAACTGATAGGAATGTATCATGCTCTAAATACAACTTTGGGAACTATCCATTGACTACAAATGACTGTGTGTCAGATGACAACACAGATATGATGATGTTATCTTTTTCACGTGCAGCCTTCATGAAGAACGGGCCGATCCATTTCTTTAATTTGCCTGAGAATATCTTCATTTTTTATCAAATAACCGCACATTCTAACAGGTTCGAAAGTCTTTCATCCGATATGCTTGCCGTGCCATCATTTGACTTTCTTCTTGTACATTAGGTTGTTATCGTATTCATAGTCTCTGAATTCTAGGAGTCCATTCAGATAGATATTCTGGTTCTTACCGCTTTTATGGGAGTCTAGATTATAGATGTTCATTGCCTAAAGATATTTATGAATTAATTTGACCGCCAGATAGCAAGGTTTTCCATAAACAAGACAATAGGGAGACATACCCAATCGAATCGTGCAGGTCGTCTAATAAGCCCATAGAATGGAATCAAGAAGTTGAGACTATTTCTTCCTATCTAGCCGTACAAGTTTATGCAGAATAGTCTTGATCTCCCTATCTGAAAGCTAATCCAAGTCATTAGATTGTGGGTGGTAAGGATATGTGATATAATGATCTATGTCGTACTCCTTAACAAGTTTCTTTACTTCTCTACTAATGAAATGGCTACTCTCATCTGAGATTAAGATTTTTGGGATTTCGAACCACAAGATAAAGTTTTCCTTGAGAAAACGACAAACTGTATGACAAACTACGGATCTTGTAGGAATTGCATCCACCCAACGACTCACTTAATCAACGATGTGCAAGATGTATTCATTTCCCTAACTATTAGGAAAATGGCTCATAAAGTAAATACTCTAAGCATCAAATACATCTAATATTTAAATGAACTTGAGTGGCATTGAATTTTTGGAACTGATGGTTCCTCCCAATTTAAGGCAGTCAATGCAGCCTTTCACATAAGCTACGACATCCTTGAATACTATAGGCCACCACAGGCCACACTACAATACTTCCGCTATCATTATGCTTACAAAATGGTGTCCTCCTGCTTCGAGCTTATGACAGTGCTTGAGGACACTGGTGTACTCCTTTTGAGGAATGCACCGACGCCAAATGCAATCCGCACCTTCCCTAAAAAGGTATGGATCTTCCCAGTGGTAGAAATGAATATCGGACAAGAACTTGTCCTTCTTTACTCATGTCTGATCTTGTGGAACTTTCTTAGAGACGAGATAGTTCACAATATCGACATACCATGGGAGCAATACGACACTTAGAATAGACTCATCAGGAAAGGTTTCTATGATCAGCACATTTTGCTCAACAGATTATATGTACATTCAATTCTAGATAAATGATCTGCTACCGCATTCTTAACTCTAGGTTTATCTCTTATTTCTAAATAAAATTCCTAGAGCAGAAGGATCCATCAGAGAAGTCGTGACTTGATATCCTTCTTTTGTTGTTGGTACATGATACTAGAGGGGTCGGTGAAGATAACTACTTTTGAAACTGAGAAGGTGAGACCTAAACTTCTCAAGGGTGAAAACTACTGCCAGCACCTTTTTTTCCTTAACTGTATAACTTTTCTGGGCCTCATCTAATATCCTCTTAGCATAATTTATTGTATATGGTAATGCATCCATGTGATGCCCTAACAAAACTCCAATAGCAAAATTTGACGCATCCATCATGATCTCAAATGGGAGAGACCAATCGAATGGTTGTAGGACATGCGATGGAGTAACTAAATCTTTCAACTATTTGAAGTCTTGGAGGATTTTATTATCAATAATGAAATATGTCTCCTTACCTAGCAGCACAGTGGGAGGTCAAGCAATCCTACTGAAATACTGAATAAATCTTTTATAGAATCTGACATGCCCCAGAAAAGATCTCACATTTTCACTGATTTTGATGACTCGAGTTTATCAATAACATTCACCTTAGTCAGGTCAATCTCCATACCTTGTTTAGAGACAACATGCACTGGCATAATCCATTCGGTCTATGAAGTGACTCTTCTCTCATAATAGCACTAAATTCACTTCGTAACATCTTTGCAGTGCTTGGTCTAGATGCGAGAGATAGGCATCAAAAACTTGGTCTAGATGCGAGAGATAGGCATCAAAAGCTATCGGCATAGATCAAGAAATCGTCCATGAAAACCTCTAGGAAACTACCCACCATGTCGGCAAACATAGCCAACATGCACCTTTGGAATGTAGAGGATGTGTTACACTATCCAAAGGATGTCTACTTAAAGGCATAGGTGCCAAACAGAAATGTGAATGTAGTCTTTTCTTGATCCTCAAGGGCAATCGCCATTTGGTTCTACTCATAGTACCTATCCAAGAAGCAAAATAACTCTTTCCCTGCAAATATTTCAAGAACTTGATCAATAAATGATAGAGGAAAATGATCCTTCTTGGTAATCGAGTTCAGGTGCTGATAATCTGCACACGCACGCCATGATGTAGGCACTCGGTTTGAGATCTCCTCTTCTTGGTCATTTTAACCCTTGAAATTCCAAATTTCTTCAGAACCGCATGCAATGGGCTTACCCATTTAGAGTTGCAGAAGGGATAACTAAATACAGCCTCACACCACTTCATGGTCTCTTTCATAACAACATCTCAGAGATTAGGATTCAGTCTGTGCTGAAACTCACGGGACAGCTTGTTGTCATCCTCTAAGTAGATATGGTATGAGCACTGGACCGGATTTATCCCTCGGAGATCTGAAACATTCCACCCAAATCCTTGTGGTTTTTCTCTAGAACCTCTAGCAAGAGAGATTCTTGATCAATAGTCAATCATGAACTAATGATGATCGGATACTAACTTTTGAGATTGTACTAGTGATAGGTGCATGATCTGCCAATATTGTGCTATCCGTCGTGGTCATTCTTGGTTTGCATAATATCAATTGTTTCCTCTTTTTCGATATGTGGTGAATCTTCTTCAAATAATTCGATCAGCTCATCATCAATTTCCTGTCAGTATAAAAACAAGATTCAATTGTGCTTTTCAGGTCTTCCTCCTGGAAGAGGAATTCCTAGGTCAGAATGTCATTTAAAGATAAATCTGAATCTCTAATATCATCAACAATGTCATAGTCATATGCATGTGGTGTTTCTGGCTCACTTCTCTCAGATGTGTGATCTACAGCTTTTGGCACTACGATCATCTCTATGGTAACTTTGTCGCCATTGGAGTGAAAGGTAATCTTTCTAGATGCGTAACCAACCGTCATCTCGGATGTTTAAAGTAATAGCCAATCAAGTATGATAGGAGTATGGAGTAGCGGTGCAGAGGGTTCCATGTCCAGGACAATGGAGTCCACTGGGAATTTCATGCCTTGTACGGTTACAATCATGTCCTCCAATATACCTCAGGATCGCTTAATGGATTGATCAGCAAACTGAAGGATCATCGTGGTTGATTTCAGCGAACCTAACCCCAATTCCTTGAGAAGAGATATGAGCACGAGGTTATTGAAGAGCTGCTATCAGGAAGAGTGCACATAAATATTTGTTCAAAGATCTTGAATCTGATTAAAGGACCTCCCATGTATTTCTTTTTGGCTGGGAGATTGTTGATCACATTCATAATAGCCATTGTCAGAATATGCTTTTCTACGTGGATGCGTTTATTCTTGTAGGGTTGACGCTTTGATATACATGCCTCTTTCAGTCCTTTCTCCGTACTAAGCATGTATTCCATGGATTTCAACAATGGCATTTATAGAAAGATGTTATGTGAAATTTCTACAATCCTTGGATCAAACACTAATTTTTTGGTATTTTTCATTGCACCGGGAAACATAATATTTACATCACCAAAATGTTCTTTGGAATTGTCTTTTACAAATGAATTATTAGAAGGGGTACAATCATTCATTGTGGGGGAAGGATAAAAAGTAGATACAATGGCTTTGTCGGATTGAATGGGAGTTGTTGCAAGTGTTGGGTTCTCCTTGGCTTGCACAGCTTGGTCACATTTATTATTGTCTTTTCAGTATTTTTCATTTTTCTTCATTTTTTAGTATTTTTGATCTGGAGCGACTCCTCTCTCTACTTCTTCTTCATTCCTACTAGATGTGGGAACAGCTATTGTGGATGATGGTGACGAGCCCTCTGAACTTTATTTCTTTTCCTTTGCAGTTGCAGATGGTTGCAATGCCCTACTGCTCTTGAGTGTCACATCATTAGATGACATAAATGAATTATTCATACCTGACTCTTTGGTGGAGAATTCACGATAATCTACTTGCTCCTTATGATGGAAATTATTGGGGTTGGCTTTGACTTGGATGGGAATGATGGTATTTGCAGTAGTCGGGTCGTCCAATTTCTATCTCATCTATGTTAGGTTCTTCACGAGTCAAGACAAGCAATCATGTGCAGGATTCATAGGAGCTACCTTGATTGGTTCGGTCTGATTGATGAAGCGTTAAATGCATGAATTAAAATCAATCTGTTGTAGCACGAGCACTTAGCATCTCATACAGAATAGAATTAAAGATCTCTGCGAGGAGGATTAGGCTTTGATTTTTATCCTGGAAAGTCCAAGGTCGAACACAAAGACACGAGCAATTTGTTGATTTAACTTAGATATCAAATAATTTAAATAGCAATTCTAAGGCTAATTATATTGAGTGGATGCACAAATCACAACAATACAGATTTTTAACACATTTTTAATGCAATTAAATTAAATGCAAATAATAATGCACAATCAACACGAATATGGCAACCACACTATAGGCACTCAACAGATAACGGATTAATGACAAAAATACCCTGAATTGATTGATTTTTAATTAAGGAAATAATTAGGCAAAGTGTGATATAAGTCTCAAAACCAACTCAACATGAGTAAAGCTTTCACTTTGATGCTTAATCTTATTGATTACTTAAATTCGATTAAATAAATTTAAATTTAATTATTTAATCTATTTGCACCATTATCTAACTTGACTACTTAGAATTTCACTAGGTTTATTTGCAATTGATCAATTGATATTTACTTAGTTGAATTATGTGCATATATTAAGTGGATCAAATGCTTGATTGAATGTATGGATTGATTTACATCTTGATTTGGATTTAAATTTCATTTCTTTTATAATCTATAGGATATATTAATTAAGTTTTAATCAGAAATTAATTTTATGATATTCATAATTGTGTGTTTTGCTTGTGCATTATCCTTTTGTGTAGTTTCATCACTTTGACCTAATCATATAACTGCTTATAAAATAAAATAAAAATACACACATGCATTATGTGTTGCATAGTTTGACCTAGATTACATTAATAATTTACTGAATCTCTTATTTAACACCTAGATTTAATTAACTAATTGTTTGTGTCCTTGAATTCGACCTTTTCCAGTTGTCGCACCTCTGTGGCTTACTTCACACTATGTATTCGGGGGCTCCAGCCAATCCAATAGTCTAGTAAAATAACCCAGATTTGCTTCTCCACTTTCTTTCATGACGGTACAGGTTTCCTTTTTCCTTAATAAATGAATGAGCAAAGGAGAGAGATTAATTAAAGACAAGGGACTAACTTCTGACGTAAACAACCATACTATTTGAATTCTGACCTGCAGAGCATTATATAGTGATCTAGCAGCTAGACAATGTCAAAGAAAGAGGAGTGTTGAGGTAACTTCCCATTCCGGTCAGCCTCATCCCCGAAGCTGACCGGTTAAGCTAACTCGGAAGTAACAACTGGGGAAGGTCACTGTCAACCCTTCTTGGGCGCTAGACAGCTCATGATTTACCTATATTATATATCATCTGCATTTACCGCTATTATATGTCAGGGGGCTAGGATGAAGGGTAGAATGGAAGGGAAGATACCCGGCTCCTTTCCCGTAGCTCCTTTAGTCCCCATAGTTGCGTCACTCCGGTCTTCAGCCTCAATCCCTCCACGAACCTCCTTTGCTTTTCATGGAGGAAGCTAGTTCCCATAAGGAAAGGTCTCCTGCTGACCCTCTTTCTTCAAGGAAACTCAGTCCGTACTGTAGTGTAGTCATTTATGAGGACTATATTCACTCATTCCACTACAGTCCCCTTCGTGTCGTACCACTCCTTAACCAGAAATCTAGGAATACAAGCCATCTGTGGTTGCACCGCATACCTAGCAAGTCTAATTTGCACAGAGTCTTCTTAGGGAAGATTTTGATGTTGTACAGGACTCTCTTATGTCTTTCCAGATCTACCTCCTCGGAGATAGGAGGACTTCTCTATTGATGTTTTACTGGGCAGCACCAAGCCACTTTCTCAACTGAGCTCTGAAGTCACAACTTGCAGAATTATCCAGGTATTTTTAGTCGAGCCACTCTTCACAGGGATATCTACTCAGTTTTGATAGATTGCTTAGCAGTCGTATTACAATGAATACTTTTAAAATAGTTGTTTAGCGGTCCATCAATCATACTCAGCTGGCATGGTATTAGCAGCATACCTCAGCAACTCCATGATCTTGTTCAGATAAGTCGTCACAATCATGTTCCCTTGCTTGAATAGTGTGAACTCCATGCAACGTTGCTCTAGCCAGTATTCTGGATAGAAATGCTCTCAGAAGGACTCAGTAAACTTCTCTCAAGTAGTTGCATTTTCTATATGCAGCTCAATAGAACTCCACCATTCCTCAGCATAGCCAGCTTAGGAGTACATAGATAGGGCAACCTTCTCCTCATCCGGTACATGTAATACGAAAGATCTTTTCTACATGCTTTAGCCACTTCTCCACTACATCTGGACTTGTGTTGTCCAAAACCTCTAGGACCTTCTCCTTTTGATATTTTGAAAAGATGTCCTCCAATCGTTGTGGTGGAGGAGGAGGCGGTGGTAGTGGTGGATGTAGATGGCCATCTCCTGCACCCATCCCAAACCCAACCTCAGACGCGGATCTCGACAATCGCTCCTCGAGCATAAGTTGTCTCTACCCCACATCATGCAACATCACCATCATCGCATCCAACGCATGCGCAGTTCGATTCCTACAAGGCGACATGATCTGCACGTGCTAAAGATAAAGAGGGAAATAAAATCAGATCATAGAGTTAAGATCATTAGCCAATCTCAATCAAAACATAATTTTAGTGGACCAAACCATTTTTTTAACGTGAGTCAAGAGACTACTTGTCTAATGTATAAAGGTATTTCTCCAACCATACATTGTTTATGATTGATGGGGTAACTAACCTCTGATACCAAATGTAATGCTCCACCTCGCGAGAGCGCATCTCAACAACATTCACAAAATTACTCAACAACAGTCATAAACAACCTAATGATATACCATTCATTACGAAGAATGGCAAAAAGAAAATTAACTTTCATCCATAACCAAATGTCCAGAAGATGATAATGTTAGAAATACCAAAGTCTTTTTATTACATCATCATAAGATCAAAAGAGATGAATAACAAAATAACTACGGACTAGGCCTCAACCTCAACAATGTCATGCTGTTGTACCACCAAAAAGTCTAACATCGATCTCTTGTTCTACACTCCATGTTGTATTTCCAATAAAGGTAACTTGTGAATCAAATGACCTAGTGTGGAAATAATATTTTTATTATAAAAAGATGTAGAGTAGAGCAAATACAGTAACCAAACATCTGTAACGGAAAAATATTTTAATAAAAATACAGAAATATTCCTTTAGTCATGCTCCATGCCTCTAACAGATTCTAAAATGCCTTATGAAATTTAATCGGATTCATTAGCATAACTTAAACCATATTTTCATTTATGTATTTATCCTGGATTCACCCGTCAATAGATAAAGGTTACATGAAAAATGAAGTGTTGCAACACTTCCTTCATAATATAGCCAAAAACATGCGTGCAAGTGTGACCCTTCAGCTAGTATGGCCGGTAGTACTCTGACACTTAGGATATAGCACTGAGCCAAGGGAGTCACAACTACGTCAGCCTTGTCTGTCAGAGGAGTCTCGCTCACTCAAACAAGTGGTCACCACAACAGATCTGTATGGTGCACTACACACATGCATCCTCCCAAAACACACTCTAGAGTATCTACTGTCACCCCACTGTATGATGCCCCTCGAGTCTGGTTTACTCACTGTCAGCCCAGACAGACCACAAGGGTGTGCACCTACCTTGTAATATTTATTTTTCCCCCTTGTAGTATTTATCTTTTCTTCCATCACATGCATTATTGTCCTTTGCATCGAAAGTCATGTCTTGGAGTGTCATAGTAACCTCTAGTGATCAATTAGTCTAGTCATTTATATTCATGACCATCATATCACTAATCACATTCATTAATATACATTCTTTATCTTGGGCATACCCCTTTGTATTATCGTGCAACACTCTCAGTGTACCTTGTCAATACCCATGTTATTATAAGGTTTCTTGTAGACTTCATCGCATGCGTCCCACAGTAGAGCTAAGAGAATATACCTACATAGACATGGAAAGTTTTGACGGCATGAGACAATGGTTTGAGGTATTAAAACCAACTTAAAGCATGTACATATGGCGCATCCTTGTCTACGCCACCCACCTTAACTTAGGTATAAATATACGAGATTATTCCACGGATGCTACAAAAGACTATATATATAATGATCGAATCATATAACTGCAAGGAATATCCATGTTCAAAGATGTTACAATGAATCTATAGTTATTATCATCAAAAAAAATCAAAACTTCATGAATACCTGATATGTAGACTTAACACCATCTACAAATTTCACGTCAACTACCTTAAAAATAAGGTTAAATTATTTCCATCTCTAGAGACCATCCTCAAATATCTCATGATCACAACAATGGACTTAAAAACATCTGGAAAGTAGTCCATCATATAACTAAATAGTCATTAAGATCAGACAATATACCGTCAGGGAACTCCCACATCTAAATTTGTTATCAACAAACCTAGCAATCTCAATAACCCCACTATTGAATTCCTTGACCAAATATCAATCAACTTAATATCCAGGTTTAACATTACAAGCATGGATATCCATGGCACCAACGTCCTATTTTTACATCCTGTATAAATATGCATGCCCTTTAATTAGACCCTAAATTTAGTTCTCACAACAGAAAACCCACGTTTATGCAATATGAATATTCGTCTAAAGAAATTTGTTAAATAATCTATCTTTTAATACCAAAAACAAGTCACATCACATTGTCATTCAGTTCCAGAAAATTCTCTACTGGAACGACCAATAGCCAAAAAACTAAAACTACAAATACCTTCATAAGGAAAAGCTAAGGCCTATCACTACTTTATCTTTCCCGTGAACGCTAGTAACATATTGGTGTTATTTGGTTGTTTGGGTATTCAAGAACAACATGGAGACTCGAGTTTGGTATTGATGAATCGTCAATCGGTAGTAATAATATGCTTTAGTTGTAGCAAGGGTCAATGGACAATCAACAGAATTGAGAGAAGATCTCCATGAAGAGTTCATGGCTTTAATTTATACATAGCAAGTCCAAGGTCGAACACATGGACACGAACCATAATATAATTAATTACTCATCGATATTAATGTTAAGTGATCGATAAATAATCCATGTCAAATAGGAAACAAACAATGCAAGCAAACAATGCGAGACAATGCACATCACAAATGTATGCATAAATGAGACAAAATGTGTTTTAAAAAGAATTTTATGTAAGTTAGAAAATAATGACAAAGTGAACAGAATGACATATCTAAGCACGTGCATATAAACACATAAATATGCCCTAGAATTGCTCAGTCGACTTGATCAATAATCAGAATGAAATCTAGTTCCAATTGAGCAACTAATTCAAAGTCAAGTTCCATTTGATATGCATAAAAGCATCTAAGTCATCTCTGATTAATTAGTCAACAATCATGCATCAAATCAGAGAACTAATTAATCCATATGAAAAATATTTAAATGATCTTCGTAATGAAACTGAAATCACGTTAGTTGGACATCAAATGCTCAAGTTATTCAACATTGAGTATAAGGGCATAACTGTAATAAAAACATTAATAAAATCTTACAAATTGATCCCTATAGGAACTTAATTGTAGTTACTAAAAATCATCCGTTGAATTTATTATTTACCCTCTGCAGGGGTATTTTAGCAATTTTGGAAAGTTGATTGGGCTGGAGTGCAATTTACCCAAGTGAGCATGTGAAGTTCACGCTTGGCCCAAGCTCGGGTTGAAGGCTTGTGGCTCGGGCCACTTGTCGCGTTGCTATGCTTCAGCTATGGTTTGGTGCTATCCATAGTTGCAGGTTCGGATCTGGAGACGTGCCTCATCTAGGACCGTCAGAGAGCGCCCAAATTAGGCTCATCCGATGGTAGTTGTACGTTGCATACACCTTCCTCCTCTCGAGCACAGTGGAGTAGCTTGGGCTCCAACGATAGTTTCATTCCTCCACCTTGCTCATGCTCATCCTCTGAAGATCGATGAAGATACCCAACCACCTCGCAAAGGTGGTCGGATGTCGCTGGAAACGTGACGGTAGTCGGTGGATTATATCATCATGGAGTCGATGAAGTCGACAGAGCATATCGGATCATCTTTACAAATTCCAACCATTGATGGATCTCAACCTGCATATGTTAGAAGCAGAACCAAGCAAGTGTATGTGTGTGTATTGTGATCGAAATGGCAGTCCAGGAAAGATGGAGAAGATGGGGACTGAAATGGGTTCTTCGCCATTACTGGTGAAGAAGCAAGAGAGAAGTGATAGTATTGAAAGGATGAGAAGCACTAAGAACACAACCTCCCGTGTGGAGGTTTGGTCCACAGTGAAGGTCAATACAGGTTTCGATTTAAATATTGGAATATGTACGCAGCAAGAAAAATAGAGAAAAACAAGATAGAAATCAAGATCTACTTACTTTTTATTGAAGATAACGCGAGAGATGGAAGATGTGGCTTAGTCTAAGGATCGATCTGATCCTCGAGTCATATCTTAACTCCCTTAGCCCTTCAGGAGAAGCTCGAACGGAGTGAATATGTCCCCTGTAGCATGACTGATGAGCCATGGGTCACACCAGAAGTGGACCGCCATTTTCGCTTGACCTCTTCTCATTCTACATGTCACGAAGAGGAGGAGTGGCTAGGGGTTAATCCCTACAATGGTAGACCACCTGATTTCACGTCGGCGATGGAGAATTTGAAGAGAGAAATTATGGAGGTTACTTCTCAAGAGATGGTTTCACCCACCGCCAGTTGCTTGGAGGAGTTATGGTTTTGGGTGGTTAGTAATTAGCATGGAAAACTGAAGTTATGGGAAGAAGTTGGCAGAGAGATCAAGGAGAAAGGATCGCTGATGACGTTGGGAAAATGGGAGGAAGATGAACGGTTCGACAGTTCGCACTGCTTGGAAGAGGTTAGCTGGAGGTTGGGGATGAAGGATCGACCATCTGATATTGTGATCATACAGCTCACATTTTGGCGTAGATTAATGGTACAAATCACTCTGATGAGATTCGATCAGATGGCAGCTAAATGCGCGAAGATGGATGGCCAAGATGCGTTGGATGGAGCGCATCAGACGATTGGGCACAAATGAACCCAGGCCGTCTAATCAAATGATAAGATGGTTTACAGGAAGAGTGGATGGACAGTCAAGGTTGGGCCATGTGGGTGAAGGAGAAGACACCACGTGGCCAATAGAATAAATCAGAACTTAAAAATACAAGAAAAGCTGAATAAGTTATGATTAAAATTAGGAATAGTGTCCAACATGAAAGTTGTAAATCTCGATGAGATATACAACTTTCATGTAGAACTCAAGGAGAAAATAAGTCATATATATAGATAAAATATTTTTACAAGTAATTTAATGTATTAAATTACTTATTTTAAATTTCTTTCTTATTTTTATGGATTTTATTTTATGAATTAAGTTAAAATAAATATATATATAATATTATTATATTTTTTATTGGATTTTTAATAAATAATAAATGCATAAAATAATAACATAATAATAAGTATATTAATGTACAATAATTATATATATATTCATAACACAATATTAATGAGCAAATGTTATTTGTTAATTACTTTTATTGATTTTCTTAACCAAGAGATATAATATAGATGAATTTTTATTGTTAGTAAAGAATAATATAGATGAATTTGAGATTCATCAGGTACCTAAACCTATTAAGATCATATTCCTTAAAACCGCATGTTACTACTAGTGTATATCATATGTAGTGCTATCATATACTTCTTTTATTTATTTTATTTATTTATTGGTATTTTTATAAAGAATAATATATTATATATTATATACAATATTATTCTAATTTTTATTTGATTTTTAATAAGGAGAAATGCATAAAATAAAGGGAACCATAAACACCAATATTTGATACTTAATTAGATACATTAATTAGCCTTATTTATTTACAAGAGATTAAATGTTAGATTGAATTAATAATTAGTTAAGTTAATTGAATAGTTTAATATAGAGGGATAATAAATCTAAATAAATATTATGAATTGGTAATTCATCGATCGTTTTCTCGTTGAATCGATGCATGGATTGCCCATTTTGTCGCATGAAATCCCAGATTCCAATTTTTTTTGTCACATTCTTTCATGATTTCTAGGAGTTCTCACAGGTAGAAAATACCAAACATATGCCAGATCGATCCTTATTGAATGTTATAACCACATATGTAATTGGTTTTCGAATCTAAGATGAAATTTTGGACACCAAATTTCAAGTCCGTCCATAGTTTCAAAATGATCGATTATGTATTGATCAATCAGGACAATTGTAATGATTGGTCAGCATAAATGGAGTGAAACCCAAATTATCAAAACACTAAGTCTTGATTTCCAATCTAATCTAGTATCCAAATTAAGCGAATGAGAATTCTTTATTGTAGTGCTCTTCGAGATATTTTCAATGAGCCCAAGAAGATCAAAAACGAACACTGTATGCGAAAGTTACCCATAAAATGCGATGATTTACGGTTTCAGAGCCGCAAATTGGACCCTATGTAAGGGCTAAGTGACTGAGCCACTTAGCTATTATATCCAAGTTCCTCGCCGTCACAATGGCTCTAGCAGCCTCTTCAATGATCTCACTGGTGTAAATAGTACTGTCACCCACATGATGCCAACTCAACGGTGTAGTGCATCAGCGCCCGTGCAATGCTTCAAATGGTGCCATGTCAAAGCTGGAATGGAAGTTATTGTCATATGTGAACTATATCAAAGAAAGATGATCCTTACAGGGTCCCTTCCACTCCATCCACTCCATGGCATAGGCATGAAGTAAGTCCTCAAGCGTTTAAATGATCCTCTTTGATTGACCATCTTTCTATGTGTGATATGATGAACTGAG
This sequence comes from Ottelia alismoides, assembly GCA_037367405.1. Classification (NCBI taxonomy): domain Eukaryota; kingdom Viridiplantae; phylum Streptophyta; class Magnoliopsida; order Alismatales; family Hydrocharitaceae; genus Ottelia; species Ottelia alismoides. Next base: position 114,685 of record JAZKJV010001084.1, read on the forward strand.
ACATAACTCAGTACTTAATGTCCTCATGAACTCTCGTCAAAAATTTGAGGTGAAATGTGAATCTCTATCTCAAATCAAATCCTACGGAATCATATGCAATATAACCACATGTTGAATGTAGAGTCTGGCAAGTTATACTGGCGTGTAAGTCATGCTCACCGAAATGAAATGGGCTAACTTAACAACCAATCAACAATCATCCAAACAGCATCCTAATCATCTATAGTGCATAGTAATACCGTAACAAAGCCCATAGCGATGCTCTCCCACTTTTATATAGGAATATGGAGTGGATCAAGTAAATCAGGAGGATGCTGGTGCTTTGCCTTCACCATCTTACAAGTGAGGTAGTGACTAACATGTAAAGCTATATCCCCCTTTATTCCTTCCCACCAGAAGTATTGGCGAAGGTCACAATACATATTCGTGCTACCTTGTAATATAGAAATTGGAAACTATGCGCCTCATCCAGGATATCTCTCCTCGTCTCCTCGTCATCGGGGACAGTAATATAATTACTCTTCCACAAGATAGACTCATGAACTTTGAATCCATCATACTCATCCTTTAGACATTGATGGTAGATTTCCTGCAATCTCTAGTTTGTCTGCGGACCTTATATTATGTGATCCCACAATATATTGTAATTTATTGGTATAATCATTGTATCAGATGTTCTCTTAAATGGATGCAAATCACTTAGTGCAGAAAGCATATCCCAAGTTTGTAACCAAGTTGTTGCTCCCTCTGTATGTGTTTTTCTTTTAAGGGTATTTTTTATAACATTTCCCTTACGAGGATAGTAAGAGATAGTGCAATTATAGTCCTTCAGCAGCTCCATCCAATGCCTCTACCTCATATTCATCTCTCACTGATCAAAGATGTACTTGAGGCTATTGTGATTTGTGAATATCTCAAATGTAATCTTGTATGAGTAGTGGCGCCATATCTTAAATGCGAAGACAAGTGCCACCAACTCCAAGTCATGTGTGGGGTAGTTGCGCTCATGGGTCTTCAACTACCGTGATGTATATGTTATAATCGACCCTTGTTGCATCGGTACAACGTCCAATCCTTCATTGGATGCATATGTATAAATGGTGATGTCCAAAGTACCAGAAGGATGTATGCGTGCATGCCCGTACGTATGCATATGCGTATGTGTGTGAGTCATTTAGGTAGACGATCATGAGAAAAAGATTTAAAAAATTGCGAAAGTCATTATGACTTGAAACATGGTTCATATCAATGATATCTCAAATTCCATGGGAAAACTATGCAATTAACTTTGTTACAAATAAATTGGATAATTATGTATATATCATGAAGAGTGGGAGCGAGTTTGCAACTATCTCGTTGTATATGAATGGCATTCTACTCGTGATCAATGCCATTAAGTTGTGATAATGGATCTTCAATTTCCATGACATATATGGGATGAGTATGTGATTCGTCACTTTATTAGATGAAAATAGAGCTTTGTCCGTGCATATGTAATTAACATGCATATTTTATTAACATGCATATTTTATCATTCATAGTTGCATTAATAAGGAGCCAAAATTTGTGTATATAAATCATTTGTATATTAGCCTACCTTCACCTATTTTTTATTAATTTACACTAAATTTGATTTAAATAAAAACAAATCCATTGTGTAAATATCACTAGCATTAACAAAACAAAAATTACCAAAAAATCACAACTTCTATATATATCAAATAAAATCAGACCACAATATGAGATCAAAAAGTCATAAAGTCAAATATCTCTCACATACAGTGTCATATAAACACATACTCACTTTTGAATTAATGTACATTGAATTATCTACAAATTAAGACTAAATTCAAAAGAATCAGATTTCATATGTGAAACTTGAGCTTCGATTCCTCATAGTATATTGTACATGTTTACTAACTTTGACTTATAATTTTCTGTACATAATTAATTCTTTTTTATTTTTTATTTCTTGTTTATTTTTTTATTTGTGTTTTAATAAAATTTGTAAAAAAAACAAAGTCCGTAAAAATGTAAAAGCCAATGAAATTAGTGTTGTCCAAGTATGTATATAGAGTAGGGTAAATTACAAAAAAAAGACTGACCTTTACATGGATTCCCAATTTAGGGACTAATTTTTAATTTGTAACAAATAGGGGACCAAACTTTAACTTAACGTTCCAGTCCCCAACGTCGTCAACATGCAGCTCAATACATGATTTTACTTGACGAAATTACCCTCGGTGTTGAGCACCCTGCGACCTCTTCTCCTTCCCCTCACTATGGATGGTTGAGATGGCCCTCTAGGCTTCTGTCACGGCAACATGCTCGACCCTCCGGCATGGGAGTACCACCACGCCTCCTACCACTTCGCCTTCGGACAACCCAAATTTACTACCCCTACTTTCTGCCTTCACCGCTTCTTGCCCCTCCACTTCTTCCCACCTCCGCCCTCCCCTCCCCGCTACGCACGCACCCTCCTACATTGGCCACATCCCGACGAATGCGCTACCAAAAGGCGTCCCCACGTGCTCCATCCTCCTCAACATCGTTCCCCTTCATGTCTCTAAGGGTGTCATCTGCATGGAGCTCGAGTGGTTCGGTGACACGCGTGAGTCGAGATGGGTAGCCTTGCCACTGAGGACATCGTTACCATCCGCTTCTACGATCTCAGGGTGGTTCGCGTCGCCCTTGAGGCGGTGCACGATCAGCACGTGCGGAGACAGGGGGATGTGGCAGCAACTCCATGGCGCTCGGGGTCGGGCTCATCGCCGGATATGTCGTGTGGGCGCAGTTCGTGCTGAAGCCCTCAGCGCTCAATAATGGGTTCCTGGTGGTGTTCAATCTGGACCCCTTTATTTGCTTATCGTAATTGTCTCAGGGATTGTTGCTTCTTCTGCTCCTTTGTTTGCTTGTGGGTTTACAGAGGGAAAGCATATGCGGGTGTCGATATTTCCTTTGCTCTTTAGCGCATCGTTGTCGCCTTCGAGGCATTCGGACAGTTCAGTAGCGTGGTGATCAAGCCGATGACGGCCATCTCCGATCTCTCCAACATCCGCAAGGATATAGCGACGAGCGTGCAGCAGAAGGGCGCCCCCATCATCCTCCTCCCCTTCCACAAGCAGCTCTATTTGGGTGAGAGTAGAACTGGACAAGGGTGATTTCGTCAAGTAAAATTATGGATTGAGCTGCTTGTTAACGGCGTCGGGGACTGGAACGTTAAGTTAAACTATGGTCCCCTATTTGTTACAAACTAAAGATCGATCCCTAATGTGAGAATCCATGTAAAAGTCAGACCCTTTTTTGTAATTTACCCTATAAAGTATGTACATAAGTCATTTTTATTTTATCTTTATATTTTTAATTGTTAAAAATCCTAAAATATATATAAATGTGTGGATACGTTTATATTATTTTATTTATTTTTATTATGAATTTTCTTTATTTAAAAATCACAAAATTTTAAAAATAGAAAATATGGTATTTTATATTCTTAGAATATCTCCAAAAATATTAGTTTGTACAGATGAGATCTTTTGATCTCGATCTTCGCAAAATTGTAGATCTTGTCAAGTTGAATAACTTTGGTGAAGAAAGCTTTTTGATTTGAGGACATTACCTATTTCATTTTATTTTTTTTATTTTTGTTATTTTGAATTTTGTGGATGAAACATGCGGTCCCTTACTTCGAGACTCATTCCTTATTAGTCGTTAGATCTGATCAAGATCCAACGGCTGTTGTAGTTCCCTTCTTATTTCTTCTCTTCGTTCCTCTTCTCAAACACCCTCCACATGTCACACGTTGGCATTTCGATCTCGGATGATCGAACGGCTGGTGCCCTGTCGTTTGCTACTTCGCCTTCTCCGCATGGAGGCTGACGACCATCTCCCCTACCTCTCTTCCGTCGACACCACCCTCCACACCCCCCCCCCACACACACACACACACAGCAAGTCTCGTTCCGCCCACGACCACCTCCATCGTTCTTCCCTGCATGACCAAGCCCTCTACTTAACCTCCTCTTTCTTTGCAACACCTAACGGGAACCCAACAAAACCCTCCACACCACTGTCAAATGAACTATCCGTCACTATGAGAGATCTAGGGCGGTGACCGCGACTAGGTCTTCGACGGTGACGACGAGACCTTCATCTATGCGAGATCCAAAAGGAGAAGGCCTCCTTTGCTGCAGCACCTTTCATCGGAGCTGATGAACCCTTCCTGCACATTTCGCCAGTGTTGGTCAAGGAGACGATTAGACCAAGCACCACCGTGCTTCGTTGACTTCCAGGCGAACATCACGGGTAGATTTTCCTCCTCTCTTCCGTCCTGTTCCTTTCTTCTTTTTTTGCTTTCTCTTCGTTTCTCTGCCACATCTTACTGCTTTTAGTTCTCTCCTTCCCATTCTTTGTGTTGTTAGAAACCCATAACTCACAAGCCGACATCTCCATTTCTGATCTAACCCACGCAACGTTTCAAATCTCCAGCCACAAGCGGTGGCCGGAGTTTGAGCTCCCCTCCCTCGCCTCCCTGCATAGCTCCTCGCTCATCATTCTCTCCGCTCATCAGCCCTCGCGCCGCCACAGAACAAGGAAGAAAAGAAGGCCTGCCGTCATCCTTCGTGCAGAAATCACTACAGCAGCACTTGTAGTAGCGAGGCTTCACTGCACTACCCTAGCATAGCTTCTCCAGAACACAATCGGGGCTGCCTCACAGAGCTCCGCCCACTCTGACCCCCTGAGATCAGATATTTACATTCTCGAGGCTCGATCCGCAGACCAACTGCAGGAGGAGCATCGGATAACGACACACCATTGTGGTAGTCTCACCGCCCACCTACCCTTCGAGCTTAACGTCCATTTCTCAAGGATATAGAACCACCGCACAGCAGCAGTGCTCTGAACACTTGAGGAGCTCGCCGAAGCTCAGTTTTCTGCGTCATACTCGCTTCCTCTGCCGTTTTTCGTACAGAACGACGGCAGAACTCTCTGTCATTGTCGGCCTTGAGTTTCGCTGCACACTCATCGCCCCATACACAGCAGTAAACCTCCAGTCATCGTCTCCAGAATCACGATTGAAGCCCAATCTGAGCCGAGCTCCACGCCTGAAGCGAAATCTCAGAACCAATCTCGACCATTCCTTAGGCCTTCGCTTCAACGTGCACGGAAGGGCACTGATCGACCCCCAGCTGCACCCACTTGGGTCATTCTTCGGATTATAGTTGGACTATAGTTGTCGAATCCACGAAGAAGAGGCGAGGAGGGGCTTGGACTATAGCTGTCGTCGGATTGAATGGGACCGCCTCATCTGAACCGTTAATTCAAGAGATGGGTCACGTGATTTGCAAGTACATGGGCTAATTATAGCCGCATCCTCGTTACTTCGTTGACTTAAAACCGCACCCCCGCAAGTCATCTCAGCTAACTCATGGGCGCTACATGTGCGGGTGAATTTGCAAGCACAGCCCGCTTTGTTAGGTAATTTAAGAAGCATGATCTTGCATTTGCTTACCTCAATTTCTATTTGTGTTTGAGCATCACTTTGGGCATAATTAATCATCATTTTTAATCTCTAAAAAATTACGATATGTAGTACAATTAATATTCAATTTTGTGGGTATTTATTGATTTTTTCATGAACGTTGTTTAATTTATTAAAATTGTTGTGGTGATTTGTTTAAAATAAAATATTTGATGTAATTGATTTTTAATCAATTTCATATTTAGTATTTTTTAGAAAATAATATTGTTTTGGATTCGTCTTACTTAGAGTAATTTAGGATAATATTATTCTAGAAAATACTTTTGTTTGTTATTTATTAAAAATAAATTACTAATAATCACTTTGTGCATTCAGTAAATCATCAAAAAAATCATTTCGTGTTCACAAAATTCCAAAAATTCAAAGTAAAATAGTCTTTCATAATATCACACCGTGACATAGTTTCATAGGTTTTGAAATTGATTTGACTAAAAAATTGTTAAATAGCCTTTGAAAATGGTCTGATTTGAATTAGTTCAGTTATTTTCATAAAAAAATAGAATAAAACATTCTTGAAAACCTAGCATTTAAATTTTCTAATTAATGCTTAGGCATGTAATTACTTCCATGAGTTTGACCTTGAGCTTACATCAAATAAAAAAAATTGATCGCATGACTTTGATTTGATATTACTTATGTAGTTTTTGACTGATCGCTAATTGCCTGGCTTCAACGTAAAATTCTGAATCATTAACTTGGGGATATTTGTGGTCCATTAATATGATACAACCGACTCTTGCTGCATCAGTATAACGTCCAATCCTTCCTTGAATGCATATGTATAAAATGATGAAATCCAACGTACTAGAAGGATGCATGTGTGTGCCCGAGCATGTGCGTATACGTGTGCTTGTACGTGTTATTTAGGTAGAAGGCCATGAGAAAAGATTTGAAAAATTACAAAAGTCATTATGACTTGAAACGGTGTTCATAGCAATGATATCTCAAATTCCATGAGAAAATTATGCATATCTAACTTTGTTACAAAAAAATAGATAATTATGTATGTATCATGAAGAGTAGTAGCAAGTTTGCAACTATCTCATTGTATGTGAATGGCATTATACCCATGATCAATGACATAATAATCATCTTGAAATAAGAGAGATTAAGCAATGAATTTGAGATGAAAGACATGGATGAAGCATCCTAGCAAGAGATAAATATGCATGATATTGAGTTTTAGTTGGGAAAAATACATGCATAATGTACTAATACAAAATAGCACTCCAGCACCACCATACTTGTAATTGGGAAAGAGACTTAGAAATAGTCAATATCCTGGAAAAATGATAGAAACCTCTAAATGTCTCATATGCACAAGAAGTGTGATGTCCAATTTATACAATGATGTGTAATCGACCTAAATTGGCTTATATGTACTCCTATTAATAGATATCAAAGTAATCATAGACCAGCACATTGGGAAGTTGTAAGAGGATTTGACAATATTTGAAAAGAAATGTAGAGGTAATATGGTACTTTGATGCAGAATTTGAAGGGTTGTGGATGATAGTAAATCTACACATAGTTACATTTTCATGTTTGATGGAGTAGTCATTTCTTATTGTAGTGAGAAATAAAATTGTGTATCTATGCCCACACATGATGTAGAATATATTGCATGCAGCATGACCATGACTCGTGCTATTTGGATTAAACACTTTTTTTAAAAAAATAAAATCTTGAATTGTTCGAGTGACTAATTGAAATGTATTGTGATAATCAAGTCGCAATAAGAATAATTGATGGTGGAGATAATAGTTCTAAAAGAAAGCATATGGAGAGCCAATATTACTATATACGGGATATTGTTGCAAAACAAGAAACTACAATTAACCTATATACCTAATTACTGACATGTCTCTAACCAAGAGAATAACAACATGCCCCTATGTTACATATGTTGGTTTAATAGGACTCAATAATGAATGTCTCAAGAAAGAGACATTCATGAGTTATGACCCTCACTAGATATATCTTCAATCATACAATATACAAATAGTGGGAATGTAGAGTTCTTGGCCAGTCTATTTCAGTGGAAGATGTTTGAACGGCTCTAGCGATCTGACCTTGTGGTCAAGAACCGTCGTAGGCGATCGTGCAAAGCCACAATCTACGGGGTGTGGGGGAGAGAGCAAATTAAGCGAGTGGTTCACACCCTAGATAAATCTCCATAGGAAGGTAATATTATCAATCGAGATAAAACTCACTTTTGGGCACCCTTTCTCGACCTATCTCTTCTCCATCTCTATGATAGTTTAGAAGTGTCTCAATATATGATGCAACCAAAATTACCTTTATGGTCACCAGTTTTTATTAAAGACTTTAAGGTAAATTATGAAATCCTGAATATATCATATAATCTTACTGATGTCCTAGTTACACAGATAGGATCTGAAATGACATGGTCTTGCCTTTTTTTCATATCTAAGGTGGAAGCCATCATTAGCCCTAAAACCTCTTAAAGCTAGGGCACCAAATGGCTATTATAATTCATAAATCCTTCAGGTCTTTACTCAAATAAGACTTTATGAACCTTCTTCATTATCTCCATAAAGAAAGTTTCGACCTCATCAATACTAAACACTTGATAAACTCCATTTTACTCATCAACAAAAACAGGACATCCTCAAAAAATCCAAAAACTACAGAGATTAATCAAACTCGTAAATATCTTATTAGAGTACTCTCAAAGGTTCTTCCTCCTAATGGTCTCCTAACTTATGACATCTTTCCTCCAACCCTATGTTCTTTAATTAAGAGTTGTTTAGTCGTGAATCTTTTTGCTATCATATCGAGGTTTTAATAATGTAGTACATGCTTTAGGCAAGTCCGTTATGAGTACCTACCCTGTAATATATGAAGGGCTCATGGGGGTAGTTGTTTATTATCTGTCACAGTTGAGGATGTAACTGTAAAGATTGGTGGACACACGATGACCACATTCCTACTGTTGATATGGTTAGAGGACTTCGACATCATCTTACGCATGGATTGGCTTGAGAGGCACCATGCATGCATGTATTGCTTTGAGAAGACAATTATCTTCCACTTTCCATGAGTATCAACCTTCCATTTTGATGGGCGTACATCAAATACACTGGTTGACTACATATCTACTATGGGGGTAGCTTGGTTTCGGAAGGCACACATTCTCAACCAGGCATGCCTTGTTTCTACTACAGAAAATTAGGCCTCTTCAAGGCCCAGTGCCCATACCATGCTAGTAGTTCAGGTACCTAGTAGCAAAGTGGAAGATCAGCAAGACCATCTAGATAGCCTTAGGGATTGGATTTATGTCGTGGAGATCCGTATTCACAGAGCATTTCACAACACTCATTCAGCGTCGCAGGATCCAGTGCACCACTACCACGCGACATGACACAAGAACAGGCACATGCCTCTAGATCAGTCCAGACGAAATCAAGTCCTCTACGGGCACCGCACTAAGAAGAAGATGGATCCACTCGTGATTGGTGGAGCCAATAGAGAGTATTATAAGGATGGCCTATGGTTTTGTGAAGTATATAGGGATGGTTAAGGGAGAGATTAAACAGAGCTTTTCTCTTCTAATTTCTCCTCTTAGTTCTCAAGACTAGGGAGCATGTGTTTAGTGTTGAATTAGAATCACAAGAGAGAGCTTATGCCCCTCTTTATATACGCATGGTGACGTCCAAGGAGAGTCCTACTCTTCAAATATTGACATCCAAAGATGATTCTTTGATCTCATTATGGATGCCAATAAGGGTCCTACTTTCTCAAAGAGATGGCTAGCTAATTAGCCTCCATTATCTATAAATAAACTTTCCATAATAGAGAGTCCTATATAGAGGAAGGCCAACAAATTTGACTGATTCTGCCTAGACGTTTTTGCTGGAGCCTAACCCGGTTGACCCGACTTGGTTGACCTGATTAGGGCTTAAGTAGGGTTTATTGTTCGACAGAAAGCCCACACTCAAACCCCTACTCCTCGCATAATATCTCTCCTCCTTGACACCTCTCTTCACCTCCGCCTCCATGTCTCCAACCTCCTCCGACTCCGATCAACGGAGCCTCTGTCGCCGCGTCGCCAACACCAAGGGACATCCAACCTCATGCCAAAGTGTTTCTCCTAGCCTCTCCAACCACCAACTGTGTTTTCCCTGGGTTAGGTTTTGTATATTTTACGTTTTTATTTCTTGGCTTTAAATGGAAATGAATTCATTCTCTTTAAGGTTTTTATGGTTTCCACCCTCTTTAAGATTTTTATACCTCCATTTTAAGTCTCGAGGACAAGATTTCATTTAATATTTTATAATTTTAAAGCCCTAAAACAATTTGTTTGGATCCTATCGTGCATATGGATATTAAATTTGGCCCAACGAGGCGAATCCGAGGGTGCTTGTTTCACCTGAATTGGAGGTCGTTTTGAATTGTTATGAATTTTGGAAGCAAAAGATGTTGACGGCTTAAAGATATGTAGGACTATCATACCTGTGATTGACTCCTACAAAGCATTTGATACACTAATTCACGAACTCATAGCAAGCTTTCTCAAACTCACAATATCCCCAAGGAGATCATGCAGCTAGATACTTGCAATTCTTAAAACTTCAACAATATCTATGAACATCAATGGGCCTTAATTGATTGCTCTAAATGAAAGTGCGGCACTTGCCAAATAGCTCTATCTTCTCCTTTAGTATCCGTTAATGGCATGAACATCCTAAATAGCCTCCTAGACAAATTCACTAACCAAGATATAAGGGTTTGCAAAGGCTCTATTTCGCAGGGAATGCTTCATCTTGATTTCCCAGTATTCCCTTTCCCTGTGAAAACATGAATTCGCAATGTATCCTAAAAAGGTTCACAACTGAACTCTGGGAAAGAAAGCAAAAAATGCTTCCCGCCTAACTGAAATTACCTTCATAAGTTGTTCATTGACGCTCATGGCTCCTTGTATCAATAGCATCCTTAAAATGCCAAATAACACTAAAGTCTATCGACAGTACAAGAAGAAGCTTCTTGTGAAATGGGAATTCAGGGCCTCCATCATGCATACGGTGGCATGGGAATAAATCTACCATCTAAACCAACAATGGTTGGGGCATTTCATTGTCTTTGGAGCTTCAGGAACACTAGGCTCTCAAAATCCTTATTGGAATTTTTTCAAATGATCTCAGTTTGTTGTCCTCCTATCACTATGGCCTCCTGCATTGAAATAAACATCCCCCACTTATGGAAACACGATTTCCGTGTGATTCTCCTTACTAAAGATTGTTGGATGCGAAGGGGAGACCGGTTTGGTTGATCGAAAATCTTAAGTCTGGAAAAATCAGATCATGATTTTTATCCAGTTGGATTTCCACACTAATTACGTACTCTGTGTATTATGGTTGCATAGCCAGTGTGCTTGTTTCGTACTCTTAAATTTCACAATTTATTAAAGGATTTTTATCAGTTGTACCCTTCTGAGATATTCCAATATCAGTTATGTCCCTATCTTTTTTAGAATGGCTAGTTTACTAGAGGTTTGTAGTAGCTAGAGGTTTGTTGGAAACAAGAAATTTCCTGAACAATTGCAGTATCTAGATTTTCAAAGCTTTCAGGGCTCCCCTGATCTGAAGGCTCACGCTGCTACTCATGTTTGTCTCTTAAAAATTTTGTTCTTTTTCTGCTCATAGAGCTTGCTTATCTATGCAAGGATTTAATCGTGTGTAACTCTACAGGTCACTGACAGAATGATGCAGGAAGCGTCATACATCTATCCACACAACACTCCCACTACCAAAGAGCTGTTGCAGGAACAAGAAACCAAGGGCCGTTTCCTCTCCGCCTACTCCCATCCCCCCAGTAGCTGCGGGTGCAGGTCTTTCCCCTCCGCATCGGGACGAGCTGCTGGAGGAGTTGCAAGGTTTCTCGACGAAACGAGAGCAGAAGAGGATGAAGAAGGCACCAGCAAAGCAGCAAGGGGGTGGAGGAGTAAGGGGAGGGGGGACAAGGGAGGGGAGGAGGAGGTTGTGGGCCGAAAAGATGACATTTCAGCATTTGTTTAGTTAAGATAAAATTTTGATTAATTGATTCATGAAAATTCACTGAAAAATCCAATAAAATTCACCATTTAATTCACAATGAATGATACATACGTGAAAATGCAAAAATTTTAGTGATTTGATGGATGCATGAAGGTGTAGTCAAGAGAGAGAAATTATGAAGAGAAATGAAGTAGAACAAATGGAGGAATAGAAGAGGAAGGAGTCCAGACAGTTATGCGCCTCTTAATTGCACCATGATTTGAAGAAACCATGGTTAAGTTCAACTCATTAACGGTTAAACTAACGGAGGGGCACAAGTGATAGAACGGCAAGAAGTCGGGGACACAACTGATATTCCTAGAAAGGGAGGGCATAACTGAAATTGCAATAGCTCAGAGGGATACAACTGATAGAAACCCTTTATGAAAACTATGATAATTATTGGATCCCAACAATCCCTGAGTACGCTCTACCAACTTCAGATGGACATGTGAACCCACTCACCGTTGTGCTACAAATAGCAGATCATCCACAATTCAATGAAGAAGTTGTCTATAAGAAGCATACAGTGCGCCCAATCCCCGACATGATGTTTAACATGCTTCAACCGGAAGTCAAGCTCTGTAAGCTCCCCTTCACGACGTTGAGCTGAATCCCTTTAATTATCCTACATGTTTGAGCTCCACAAGCCTACCACGTCATCAAGCTCGGAGAGCTTGCAACTTGAGCCCAGCTAACCCCCATTGAGCTCCATCGGAAGAGGAAGACATCAAAAAATTGAAATTACACTTACGAGCCATTGGATAATGATTTAGTTGTGCTTTGTTAAATTGACTCAAGGGTGGTTAAGTTAGTGGAATGATACGACGTTTAGGTGTGTGTTTTGTTAAATTGACTCGAGGATTGTTAAGTTTGTGGAATAGATGACAGAGCGGGCCAATGGGCTAAACAATGTAAGATTACAAGTTAGATGGTGTATTTAAAAAGATTGTGCATGTTGTCGAGTAATTAGCAAAGATTTTGAGGGTTGTGTATAAATCTTTTGTAGTAATCTAGCACAAAAGGCTCACTCCACCATGACAAAAAATATCTACAATGTTTTTGAGTGTTTACAGTTATGCACGGACCTCTTAGCAAGGGGCATGACAATGCCTACCTCCCTCCCTTACAATGACACCAACCTCTCCCGGAACGAGGGGGAATAATAACCCCAAACTCCCTCAAGGCTACCAACACAGCAAGCAGCCTCTGACAACCCCAACCTCTCCAATGGCGACTGGAAAATCAATCTCATAGATTCTTACACTAAATGAAGAGGAGAATATTAACCAGCATAGGAAGTCGATATTTTACAGAACTCTTACCTTCGATAGAATCGGCCTTAAAATATCACATTTCTTACATTGTCTTCTACAGCACAAAATTTGCAGCAATCTATATTCTGGATAACATAAACTACAAAACAGCAATGGGGAACCATCCTAAAGAACAGGTAAAATTACCCATAAATACGAGGAAAAACTCTCCCAAACGCCATTGATAATGAGTCCAGCCCTACTACCATTTACATTATAGCATTAAAAAGATCCACTGCCCCCTCAAGCAGGGAAGAAAAACTGCAAACGCAAAACCATGATCTGACATGAAAGGGATCCTCCCCTGGCTACACCATACACCAAGTCAAATATGACTTAGTTGTTTCATCTTTCATAACCACTCGGATAAAAATCTCACGATGGACAATACATAAGTAGTTAACTCTTCCTTCCTGCATGACAATATAATTAAAGGAGGCCGCAGAAATCGATCCAAGTCAATACTAACAATGGCTTCATTCCATACTCGATAAACTTAAGACAGAAAATGATAAATCAGAATAATCAAAATCGTGAATTAGGAACCGTATTTAACATTAACCAACGAGGAGCTTGAACTTATTTCAGAACAAAACAAGAAAGTCATGGCATAGGATCTAACATAAGCTAGCCTTGTAAGCTTCCCATCCTTGAAGACGATACTCTTTCGCAGCACTAGCAGGATGTGCTGCTTTAAGGATTCCACGTCCAACGATGATAATGTCACTTCCTCTGTCGTTAACTACCTGTTAAGAGCTAGGATTAAGCAAGTGAAATTTGAAGGGCTCAACCATCTCATGAGTAAACATTAATTTTAAGACCTGAGATAAAACTTTTAAGCATCATATAGTACAAAATCTAATCAAAGAAACAAGCTCAGATCACGTAAAATAAATACTGTCAAGTAGTTGACAAAGTACAATGGGGAAGGCATAGTGTTCTACTTGCTATATGCAGATAGAAGTCATCAAGAATATGTTGAGAAAGTGTTTCACAGATTAAAGATCTTAATCCAAAACATAGAACATAAATTTCTCAGTAATGACATTTGATTTTGGTTAAAGTTAAAGGCTATCTGAAACTATAACTCGTTTTGATTTGCTCAATAGTGAGTGCAGATTGCACCTTTACTTGGAAATCTTCACAAAAAAAATGTTGAGAAGATATAGAAAACGGTAGTCAAAGGACACACGAATACTATGTAAACCATCTTCTATAAAAGGGAGAAAGCCACCGGGAACAAACCTAACAGAAATCACATGTGGTTAGGTTCTTTCTAACTAGGGAAAAAGGAAGGCTGTATACACTTAATATCAAGAATAAAGAGAAAAAAGTTAATCGTCACATTTTCAAAAACATTCTAAGCTACACAGAACTGCTACCAATAAATGATTCTCAAAATTTCCCCCAACTATGCTAGTAAAATCAAATTCAATAAAGAACTGAGCCATTTCCCACTTTAAGCAGAAAGATTAAATTCAGTAAATAATATTTAGAAATAAAAAGTGAAATTAAGAATGGTTTTTAAATAATACAATAGATTAGTATATGGTAAAATCAAAAAATAATAAATACTAACCATGGTTTTAAAAAACTTGCCTCGAGGCACTGAGGCTAGGCCTTGAGACAGTTTTGAGGGAATATAGCCACATCCATGGTGTTGTCATTAGACTGCTTCAGCGAGACTTATACCTCGATTATTATAGACGGATGTTAGTCGATGATCCGACTTAATTTGTTTCAAAAATAAAATCTAGTATATTGCCCCTCGAATAAAGGATCCCCCCCATGTTCTGCTATCTCTTCACATCATCAAAAAGAGGAACATCATTTCTTTATAGTTCTTAACCACTACAGTAATAAGAGAGTTCCGAATGGTCTAAGCCTGCTACAAAAATCTCCTAGTGTACTTACCCAACCAAAGTTCCACACCCCTCAAATCATGAGTAACCGCGATAACAAGGAAATACCCAAGTTGCCCAAATCCTCTATAACAATGATTTTCTGTAAAAAAACTTAATCTCTATTAACCATGCACTACTAATGTCGACAACTATCAAGTTGCCAACCTAAAGAACAAGCATAAAAATACCAAAACCACTTGCTCTGGTAAAAATAAAATGTGCGGATCTAAACCTGTAAACCAGGGCTCATTACACTCAACCAAACAAGCCACGTCAAGGACTCGTATTTACCCACATATGGCTTCTTGAACCTACCGATGAATCTCAAATTCATCACTCTAAAAATGATTAATTAAGCTCAAATCCCTAAAATTCATTGGCATTTCTTCATTTATTCTGCATAATTAGTATTCATGCATGTATTGATAAAAATTGCATTTTATCACTCATTATTGCACAAAATAAGAAGCCAAAAAAAATCTCAACCAAAATAACCTGTAAAATAGCCTAACTTCCCTGATTTTTAACTGATTCATGCTAACTCCAAATAACCTGAAACCACCTCCATTGTGTATATATCACTGACAAGAATAAATGAAAAATACAAAAAAATCACTAACTGAAATAAGTGGACCAAAACCCAAAACCCTAATTCCAGGATTTTCGGACTAAAACTCGATATCTTCCTCATCCAGTGTCTGATTTGATCCTACTCACTTTTGAACTAATGTACATTCAATTACTTTCAAAACAAGACCAAGTTCAAGTGAATCGGAACTCATATGTGAAAGTTGGGTTTTGGGCTTCTTTTGTACATTTTGTATTTTACCGATTTTTGACCTATTATTTTATGTACATAATTAACCCATTTTATTTTATTTCTTTTTCATTTATTTTCTTTGATCAAAGTTTTATCAAAATGCACAAAATCCAAATCCAAAATGAGCTTGAAATCAAAGAAACTAACTGAGTCCGAGTCTTCACTAATTGTCTGTACAAAAATTAGCATTTTCATATTTTATTTTATTTCTTCTTTTTCTTACTTAATGAAAATCCAAAAAAATAGATTAATGTGTAAATATTTATCTTTGATTTTATCATTTTTTGGATTTTTATCTAGTTTAAAAACAACAAAAATTAGAAAACCCAAAAATCAAGGTATTCTATGTACATATGATACCCCAAAAAAATATCATTTTGAGCAAATGATTGATTTTGGTTTTGATCTCTTCATGAAAGTTATAGATCTCGTCGAGACGAACAATTTTCGTGAGGAAAAATTTTCGATCTGAGGTCGTTTGCTATTACTTTTCTCTTTATCTTTGTATTTTTATTTTTGATTTTTCTGGGGCTGACACGTGGCAGCTCCTGAAGCCGCCACGAGTCAGCCATTTTTAGCATTTATTTTTGTTTATTTTTATTAAAAAATAAATTAAAAATTATAAAAAAAATAAAAACCGCACGTGCACTGCACGTGCCGTCCCTTTCCCCCAATCTCGACCCCCTCGCGGATCTCGCCGCCACCGCCATCCTTCGTGGATCTCGCCTCCCCCATCTTTCCATCTACAGCGGTGCCTCCGTCCGCCAGTCGTCGCCCCTCCTCATCAAATCCTCAATCCCATATCTCCCTCGTCAATCGACGATCGCCGCCAACTTCCCAATCCGGCCCTCCTCTGCTATTTAAACCACTGCCGCCGCCATCTCCAAGCATCCGCCGACGGCACAGTGACAGGTGGATCTACGAGGTGCACAGTGACAGGTGGATCTATGGGGTTTTCATCCTTAATTAATTAAATTAATTGGTAGTGAATTTTAATTTATGTTAAATAAAATAAGATTGATTGTAATCTCAATATGTTTAGTAGATAAAATTGGTTAGAGCTACTTTGGGAAGTCTGATTAGAGTCGTTTAGGATTTTATTTAGTTTGAATTTTATTCTCTTATCATTTTATAATCCGACTCGCTCCCTATATAAAGGGGCACTAGTCCATAGTAAGAGGATGTTACGAGGTAAAATTTGAGTTTTGGATTCGAAGAGTACCTCGACCATTATCACCCTTTCCCCTAATTACTAAGGTTTCTCCTCTCATCATGTGAAGCTCGTCGCGCGTCTTTCTCTAATCTATCATTCTCCAATTAAAATTTGAGTTTAAGTTAGTACGTGGGAACGGAGAGTTGTAAGTTATAGTCTTGCTCTGATATCACTTGAGCAATTGGAGAATCAAAAGGGAAGAGAGAGGAGAGAAAAATGCACAATGTGCTTCAAGGGGTGAAAGAGGGAACGAAGATTAAGAGGAGAAACCCTAGAAATTGGGGGAAAGGGGGTAATGGTGGAGGCATACTCCAAATCAAAACTCAAATTTAATTCATAATTTTTTACTTTCAAAGGATTGTTGCCCCATTTATATAGTTAAGGGATTTAGATTGTACTCATTCCAATTACCAAACTCAAAGAGCTCGGTATTGTTATTTATTATCACTACCTCCTCGTGTCAAGATTGGATAATTTGCGTGTATGTTGCCTTCCTTGGATGTCGTAGTCATTTCTCACATGGTAAGCCATATCGCAATATATCAATGATATATCGGTATCGACAGGTGATCGATATATCGCCGATATGGCCGATATATGCCCTTCCAAGGCAATTTCCTTCACAAAATCATGTCGAAATCGACGATATGGTGTCGATATATCGTCGATATGTCGACGATATATCGTATGACGTATCGACATGATACCGATATTGATATCGATATTACCTATCTTGGTTTCTCAGGCTCCCTCTCCGAAATCAAACCCTAATTCTCCGTCACTTGTCACCACCATGATAGCCATGTCCTACCATCGAAAGTTGATAGGGCAGAAATTTGAATGATGTATCGCCGGCATGAAGACTGTGTGATCCATCGAGTTATCGTGTATCATCCAAGAAGCGGGCAAGGCCCACATTGATCTTTTATCTACTAAATGCATCCCCTCTAGAACTCGAGGTTTGTTGCGGGATAGCACCTCAAAGTTTTGAGAATGTGAATGATATTGCAGCATGCCCGTGTGCATCAACTATACGAAGCTTAGTGTATGCCATGATGTACAAAAGCTAGATATCTGTCATGCAGTAAGAATATTAAACTGTTACTTATCCTATTGTAGAGATGAAACACTTGATTGCAATAAATAAAACATCTTCAAGGACTTAAGACTATAGAGATAGTAGTCTCCTAGTCTTCAAATATCTTAAAAGACTTAAGGCTATGTTTTAGTCTAAGGAGATAAAGATCTTCGAGCATAAAGATATTGGAAATCCCTTACTGGCTATGTATAAGACTATGACTTAGTTTAAGTAAGGAGATAAAGATCTTCGAGCATAAGGATATTGGAAATCTCTTATTGGTTATGTATAAGACTGTCTTAGTCTAAGGAGACAAAGATCTTCGAGCATAAGGGTCTTGGAAATCCCTTACTGGTTATGTTAACTGCTAAGTTGTGGTGCAAGACATTGTGACTGCTTTAACAAAATTGGACATCAATTGCATAAGATACAACATTCGCATTGGATGTGAGCATTGTTACTAGTGGATATGCAAGTCTATAAAAGGACTTGGCATAGCCTCTCGAAATAGAGTGACTAATCAACCAATCGAGTTGTATGTCTGCATGACTTATGATTAGCACATGAGTGTAGGTTTAAATATTAGCATGTTAATGGCTCTTTGTGCTAGTAGGAGATTGTTGGACATATGTGCCCATGGCGAGCCATTATGCAATAAAAGTTATTGCAAATCACTCCTTAATCTGAAATGAAGAATAACTAATTTGAACAAGGTTGCAAAAGTCGATAGTCGGTACTCGGTCGGCCGGGTCACTGACTAAGGATTAATCGGCAGTCGGGCGACTAATCGGATTTAGTCGGACTTTAATCGGCTTGGAATTTTATGATTATTTTAAATATATAGCTCATTTTTATACATATATTTACATAGATTTTGTACATTTTTATATATCATAATAAAATAAAAGAAGTAATTGAATTTAAATAAAATATTAAGCATATTATAACAAGTTTGCTTATAAAAAAAAGTAAAACATAAAAAAATATGGTATCTCCAAGCAAAAATTGGTCGACTAGTGTGCCTAGTCGGAATTAGTCGGTACTCGGTCGGCCACCCTACTGACTAGACTAGTCGGACCTACTAGTCGGGCCAGTCGGGTGACTTTTACAACACTGAATTTGAATAATAGGTTCATTCGTACAATTAGGTTTGTGTACAATGGCCATCTTGATATCATACAGTTGTTGATCCAAATATCGGATCGTAGAGGCCGGTGCTGGGTTGAATATCTAAAGGATTAGATTGAGGATTCAACCGCATTGTCAAGTGACTATCAAGAAAGGATCTCCAGTCTGAGAAGGAGATGACAATCCTTACTCCAAGGGCTAACATTCGACCGACCTCTTGATGCAGGTCCTCTGCATAAGAATAGAGATCTAGAGATGTCGGATAAGTTAGGTCAAATAGATGACTTAGCAAGATCGAGATAACCAAGACCTATATCGTATGTTGTCACGAAAAAGTAAGAATAAAAGAAAAAATTAAAATCAAACCCTAATTAACCCCTAAAATGACTCTAATCAACACTATCTACCAACAAGGTTGAGATTACAATCAATCTCAATTTATTTAACGTAATAAAAATAATTGACCAACTAATTTGACTAATTAAGGATGGAAATCCCAAATTTTGAGAAATCTCTAAATTTATGATGGTACGGAGACTTATGTGATTCTTTAAATTATGGAAAAATCGTCTTGACCTTCAAATTCGATCAGATTGCATCAAGATAGGTAAATTCTGAACATGGCGGCTCCATCATAAAGGAAATTAGTTGTGTACACAATCAGCTCATGTTCGCTATTCAATATTGGTATTGCCTTGCATGGAGATTTAGCTCTCATTGTTTATCTGCATGTCTAACCAAATTCCTCAGGTAGAAATTTACCTATGAATCATGATTTCTACACTATGTGTGGATGAACTAAAGGTGCTCATTGTTGGGTCATGTATAAGCATGCATGTTTTTATCATAACAAAACTTGTACATTTAACTTGTACTAGATCAAGCGCTCAAACTGAAAGAAAAAAGTAGTCAAGCTCAAGGAAGGAGTTCAAGATCAAGGACATAATGCAAGCTCAAAAGTGGGATTAAAGCTTAAAGAAAAAATTCAAGCAAAAGATCAAATTCAAGGACAAAATGAAGGTCATTTATTTGAGCCCTTGTATCTTGTACCGGTGTGTAAAAACCTCAAAGATATCACGCAACATACATGTACACCCTAGAACTAGGATTCAATCTTGAATCAGTTCTTATTAATATTCTAATTGACTAAAAATCTCATCAGAGGACTCATCAAAGTTATCAGCCAACTAACTCAAAATCCCAAGCCAAACTGTTATGCCTGAATATTTTCAATCGACTGTCCTAAATTTTCCATTTATTACTTTTTGTTCCCAACAGTTGAATATTGGAATGTTATGCGTAAACTTCCTGGAAACACATTCTCAAATGACTCATTTGGCTTCCAGTCGACTCACTTGATTCACATTCGACTAATCATGTATGTTCTAGGCATTTCTAATCTGAACATTTCAAACTACCACGTAACTTATTTAATACTCTCTAAACAGCTACTTGGCCATATGAAGCCTACATACCGACCATGTTCATCATCCAAGTGGAAAACACTAATACCCACTAAGCATCTATTCTAATCATTGTGAGTGTCTTTAAGAGCCATCCATGTGACATCCGGATCCGAATAATCCGAACCTAACCCGATTAAGGTCCATTTGATCCGATAAAACTATCGATAAATATTAAATGATCTGAATCAATCCAGAGATCATAAATTACAATTCGTTTGGATCAATCGATCGAAAATCAATTGCATCGTAAAGTGTGCCACCCGGTGCAATTAAAAACCGTAAAAATGATTAAAGACCATCATAAAATTCATCTCGACAAAAAAAACCAACAAAATTGATCGTTCGTAAATCAGAGGTCGTTTGATAATTTAAAATCGAAAAATTTGATCAAAAAATCAAGACTTATTTCATCAAATTTTGTATCCATCTTGGATCAGAAAAGTAGTTTTGAAGTGTACCTAACCCTCTCCTAGACCGCACTTCCACTGGAAGGGCGAGACGGAAGAATATCTTAAGAGGTTTCCTCACAGCTTGAGTTTTGGTTATTGTTCCGCCAGTAGGTCTTGGGGGAAAAAGATCGTTGCAGGTGCAGTTGAGCTCAATTACAATTGAGCTTGGTTACATTACAGTTGAGTTTGGCTACAATTGAGCTTGGTTACAGTTGAGTTTGGTTACAGTTGAGCTTGATTATAGTTGATTTTAGTTACAGTTGAGTTTGGTATTGTTCTTAAGTTTTGGTTACTATTCCGCCAGCAAGTCTTGGTGAGAAAAAGATCGTTGTCAGTTGAAGTTGGTTACAATTGAGTTTGGTTATAGTTGAGTTTGGTATTATTCCTGAGGTTGTGAACTGTTCCGTCAGCAGGTCCTGGCGATGAAAAGATTGTGAGACAGAAATCATCAATCATCAATAACTGATATTTAATTATAATTTAGAACTACTAATGCGGATGTTAGGAGAAGCTAGTGGGCGTGTTAGGAACTTAGTTAGGATGCATTATACTCCATCGCATGCCTACGGAGGCACCCCAACACTAAGGTATTCTACATGCCTTAGTTATAATTGGAGGTCACACCTAGACCAAGACCACAGGCTATCCACTAAGCTTGAGAAATTAGACAAAAATAAAGATCGGATCAGAGATTCGTCATCTACAATACCAGAATCCATCAACATGAACTATAAGTAATAAAAAGGTGATAGCCTAGATATGAATTATATAATCAAAATGTGAAAATATTAGAAATGGGTAGTTAAGGTATGATGAGTAAGAAAGGGAATGCGTATATAGAACAACTTGAAAACCAATTTCCATGCAAGTAGATTGTTAAATTTAATTGTCAAACCTTATCTACTTGCTTCCTTTTGAAACCATTGAAATACCCATTATTCTTTAATTAATTAAATTGTACCCAACTTTTGTTGATAATCTTTTACTTCCCAGCGTGGATGGCAGGTAAAGCACCTACATCGCAGGTAATCCTCCGGTTGAATCCTGAGCACCTGCAGTTACTTTCGACGATACACATGTTATAGTTTTTGTACAGGATAATGTAAATGCTTTTTCCTTTCTTGTTAAATTTTGAGATAAATGTACATGACGCCAGTTTCCTTTGTTACATGTAAATATATATATATATGAAAATTAATGCAAATGTGAATTTGGTGACACGTGTTGTTCTGTGGCTTGTTTGTCACTATTGTTGGGAATGTCATTCAAATCGCGAAAAAATTTCACTCGTTTAACCTAATGCGATCAATAGCGAATATATATTGTGAATGTTATATAAATGGGTAACCCGGATCTCGGGGATTCACAATTTGATATCAGAGCAATAGTACCCCGCTACACAGATTCGAAGTATTAAATTTCCGGACGCCTTAAATTCTCAGATAGCGACAGTCCTCCGACTTGTCACAAGTCCAAGAAGGGAAAGGATGACATTCATATTCAACAACCATAGGTGTCACCTTTTGCAATTAATTTTCATATTGTATCCCAAGAAGATAAAAGCACAGATGGAAATATCAGCAAACGTCAACTATTATGATTAAAAATATTGGTTCTCGTATAGAACCATGACGTCTATAACTAGTCAGGAGATGGCAGATCGTTTGGAGCGCATCATGACTGCCCTCACCGATCTCCAGCAACAGCAGACTACCATACGAGGTTAGCAGGACCAGATCTTGATTAAACAAACGGAGATTGCAGACAAAAAACTGATATCGAGATGATATTCGAGGATCTCTCTGATTTCACTTTCCATCCATCTCAGGATGGAACACGACATGACCAGCCCCAGTCTGTAGAGGTTCAGCAGCCTCAGTTTGATGATCTACATGGGGAGATGCCAGCACATGAAGCAGAGGATGGTGATCATGACAGGGAGCAGGACCATGTACCTTTTGCCGATGAGTTTGCGCCCGACCACTCTGTCAATCACAGGCATTCGTCAATATTAACTTCCTATCAGCGAGCCAATGTGCCCATGCTCGAGGGCACCGGGACATCAGACGAGGCTAAGCAGTGGGTGAAGAGAGTAATGAAGGTACTCCGGATGATTTGCACACCATGAAACGTATGGTTATCTTTTATGGAGTCTTCATTGACAGCATTTGCCGAGAGATGATGGGAAACGACAGTTTTTGAGGACGTGAGCCCACATGGGGACGATTTCGAGACGAGATTCATATCCCACTTCTTTTATAGGAAGTGGAAGGAGTCCCAGCATCGACTATTTGCAGAGCTTCGACAGGGGCAGATGACAGCTAGACGGTACTTTGTTCGCTACACTGAGCTGTCGCGACACACAACAACAGCAGGTACATTCCCCGAAGAGAATTTGGAGAAGTTCATTAGAGGTATGAGGGAAGAGGTACAGAAGAAGCTGGCCAGATTATGCCTCACTTCCATCTCCGAGGCTATTGATGCAGCGGAGAAGTTTGAGGAGACGTTTTGGGAGTTCGTTTGGAGTGGTACACACACCACAATGGTCATTCGGATCGATACGCCGACCGTTCCAACAGTGGAGATCAGCCCGACGATTTCGTCCTTCAGGTTCCACATTTTCAAGCGATGCTCGCTCATCTCCAGCGACTACTTTAGGAGGAACACTTGCCAGATGTGGCACCAGTTCAGCTCGACCGTCTAGGTCGTAGATAGTGGAAAGACCCCCGACAGGACTGACTCGGAGCACCGACATGACCACCACGCCTACCTCGTATGTACGATGTTATTTGTGCAATGAGTGGGGTCATTATCGGTATCAGTGCCCCTAGGTTTCTGGTGAGCCTCGACCGCAGCCACAACTTTCACAACTGCAGGCACAGCGTACTGAGAGTTTCTGTGACAGGAACTCCAACTTCAGGAAGTCGCAGAACAGACACAGGGCATGGTCGTTTCGAGTACTGCACCAGCTAGACAGTGACAGTTACACGCCTGACTGAGGAGTAGGCACGATCAACAACTATTGTGGTGACATTTATGGTCTCATTCTTGAGTTAACATTTTCATGTTTTGTTTGATTCTGGAGCTACACATTCCTTCATTGCTTCGAGATTACTAGCTTCATTAGATAGAGTTGTAGAGGCCCTATATCCTCCTTACCACATCCATGGGCCAGGTGGCGAGTTCATCATTTCATTGATAGTCAAAGAGTTTCCAGTGTTGATTGACGATCACGAGATGGTCGCAGACTGTCTGCTATTACATCTTGACGAGTTTGACTTGATTTTGGGTATGGATTGGTTATCAGCTCATCATGCCTTAGTTGATTGCTTTAGGAAGACAGTTGTATTCAGGATTCCAGACTTACCTAAGTTTACCTTTGAGGGTATGTTACAATGTTACATGACTCCAAAATGGAGTACATCTTAGTGTTGAGAGCTCAAAGACTTGTTAATGAGGGATATGATTCATATTTAGCATTTGTTCGAGAGACATCCGATCATGAGCCAATGATCCAAGACATCAAAGTAGTGTCAGACTACCCCGATGTGTTTCCTGATGATTTGCCAAGTTTGTCGCCTGAGAGAGAGATTGTTTGAAATCGCATTGCTACCAGATACACAACCGATCTCGATGGCTCCATAATGTATGGCACCAGCCGAGTTGAGAGAGCTGAAGGTGCAGTTGCAGGAGTTGCTTGACTTAGGTTTTGTGAAGCCGAGCACTTCACCTTGAGGTGCTCCCGTTCTTTTTGTCAGGAATAATGATGCATCAATGAGATTGTGCATTGATTATAGGCAATTGAACAAGAGAATGGTGAAGAACCATTATCCCTTGTCACGCATCGATGACTTGTTTGATTAGCTCCAGAAATCTTTGGTGTTTCAGAGATCGATTTCCGATCAGGCTACCATCAGCTGAAGATTCAAAAATCAGACATTCAGATGACAGCATTCAGGACATGATATGGGCACTACGATTTTGTTGTGATGTCGTTTGGGCTCACCAATGCCCCTGTAGCATTCATGGACATGATAACAGAATCTTCCGTCCATATTTGGACAAGTTTGTGGTGGTATTCATTGATTATATATGTTGATTTATTCTCGGAATGAATGGGATCACGCGAATGATCTGAAGATTGTCCTGAACATACTTCGAGAGCACAAACTATATGTCGAGCTGAGCAAGTATGAGTTCTGCTTATTCCAGGTCTAATTCCTTGGGCATGTCATTTCTGGAGAAGGAATCGCATGTGATCCTGCAAAAATTGAGGCAGATGTCTTGGGAACAGCCCAAGACAGTCATTCAGATTCGGAGCTTCCTTGGATTAGCGGGCTATTACAGACGCTTTGTCAGCGAGTTTTCATGAGTTGTTCTTCCCTTGACATGATTAACATAGATGAGAGTTCCTTTCATTTGAGATGATTCATGCAAACATGCCTTCAAGCCATTGAAGGAAAGATTGACGACTACGCACATTCTTGCGCTTCCTTCAGGCACTCATCAGGCACTCAGGATTATGCAATATTTACATATGCCTCGGGAAAAGGTTTAGGAGCAATTCTGATGCAGCGAGATCACGTAATTGTATATACATCACGTCAGTTGAGACCACATGAGCAGAATTATCCCACACATGACTTGGAGTTGACGGCAGTTGTCTTCGCCTTAAAGATCTAACGCCACTATCTCTATGGAATGAACTTTGAGATTTTCACAAACCACAAGAGTCTGAAATACATCTTCGATCAGAAGGATCTGAACATGAGACAGCGCAAGTGGCTTAAGCTACTGAAGAATTATTATTGCACGATCTCTTACCATCCCGGTAAGAGAAACGTGATGGCAGAAGCGCTTAGCAGGAGAGCTCATGCTGAGGGTACGGCAAACTGGTTATACACGTAGGATATGCTCGCAACTTTGACTGATTAGCGTCCTCAGGAAAGTGCATCCATATCTACTGTCGTGCCTCTACGATTCAGGAGTTTGTGGGATCGCATAGTAGAAGGCCAGAAGTCATATCCTTGGATCAGAGATAGATACATGCATGTCAGCAAGGACGAATTTGATGATTTTGTAGTGAATGAGTCTATTTTGTGGAAGGATGGCCCGGTCATTGTGCCCAACGATGAGCGGTTACGTAGAGACATTCTTTGATGAGGTACACAGTTCATGATTGTCTATTCATCCTAGCAGCACTAAGATGTATGTGATCTGTGCCAAAATTTCTAGTGGGACGCGATGAAGTACGATGTGGCACATCGCGTCAGCGGATGCTTGACATGTCAGATGGTCAAGGCTGAGCATAGGAGACCGCCAGGGTTGTTGCAGTCTCTTCCCATTCCCGAGTTGAAGTGGAAGAGTATTTCTATTGATTTTGTCACTGGACTGCCAAGACACCAGGTGGCCATAATGTTATTTGAGTCATTTACAGGTTGACTAAGTCGGCCTATTTCATACATGTCAGCATGACCTACACTCCATTTAGATTGTCCAGTTTATATGTGCAGAATATTATCAGGCTTCATGGTATACCATGTAAGGTAATGTCTGACAGAGACTCGAGGTTTATATCTCACTACTGGCACCAGTTTATGACAGCACTACAGACAGAGCTGAAAATGAGTTTCGCATGCCATCTGCAAATCGAAGGTCAGAGTGAGCGCACCATTCAGACACTTGAGGATTTGCCACGTGCATGCACTATTGAGTGGAAAGGGTCCAAGGACCACTTGCTGGTGGTAGAATTTACATACAACAACATCTATCATTCCAGTATCGGCATAGCACCATTCGAAGACTTATACAGGCGGAGATGCCTCAGACCTCTCAATTGGCGTAAGGTAGGTAACCATACTCTTTACTCCATAGATCTCTTGGAGGAGACTGCAAGGATTGTTGATCTTGTGAGGCGGAAGCTTCTGACGGCACAAAGCCGCCAGAAGAGTTATGCAGACCGTCGGAGAAGAGGTTTGGAATTTAAGGAAATCTGATTCTCTTCTCTTAATCCATTGCAAAAATGACTTATTAAGAATTAACTTAATCTTCCATACTGATCAAATTCATGTAAATACAGGTGGGAAATTGGGTATTTGAACGAGTATCTCCCATGAAGGGAGTACAGATATTTGGTATTCGTGGCAAGTTGGCGCCACGATATGTAAGACCATTTGAGATTATAGCTTGTGTGGGGAAGGTGGCCTGCCGAGTAATCCTTTTTCCACACATATCAGTCAGTTCGACTAGATATACGACGAGAGGTCGATGCAGATACTTGATTGTACTGTGAAGAAGCTTCACAGCAAAGAGATCGCCCTTGTCACGGTACTATGGCACCAATATGGTGTCGAAGAGATGACATGGGAAACTGAAGCAGACATGCGGGCACGATACTTGCAACATTTTTCAGGTAATCGTCAAAACAAATCCATTTAATTACATATATATTGAAAAAATGTAGCTTATTTTTCCTTTGAGGTTTTTATGTGTTCAAAATCCTTTGAGGTTTTTATGGCAAGACGAAATTTAGATAAAACACATAGTGACATTGACCCAAGTCTCGAGGATAAGACTCCCTTTGAGGTTTTTATATTTGTGACATTCGGATCCGAATAATCCGAACCCAATCCGATTAAGGTCCACTTGATTCGATAAAACAATTGATCAATATTAAATGATCTGAATCATCTAGAGATCGTAAATTAAAATTCCTTTGGGATCAATCGATCAAAAATCAATTGTATCATAAAGCGTGCCACTTGAAAAGCCGCGACGCAATTGAAAATTGTAAAAATGATTCAACACAATCATAAAATTCATCTCGACAAAATAAGACCAACAAAATCGATCGTTCGTAAATCGGAGGTTATTTGATAATTTAAAATCACAAAATTTGATCAAAAATCAAAAAACCAAATTTCATCAAATTCTTTATCCATCTTGGATCAGAAAAGTATGAAATTTATATTGTTTGATCATCATGCATAGACAGTCGAAACAAGATATTGTACATCAGAATTAGAGATTCGAATTACAAGTACGGACGACTTTGGTATCCAAATAAGAGAGAAAAATATATAATAAAAAATAAAAATTCAATATTCCAACACAGTGAGCAGCAATCTCCACTTGGTTGTGTTTTCTCTCTCCCACTTGGCCCCAAAAACTTCTCCACTTGGCAACACATTAAGCCATCTCCCTCCTTATTTATAACACCTCCTCTTCTTTATTTCTCCATAATTTATTCCCAAAAGAAAAGACCCGAATTCTTCCTCAAAAGCTCTCAGCCGAAGAACTCCCCCCACCCCACCCCCCCTTCCTCTATTTCGGCTGAAAGCATGGCCTCAAATTTCAGTGAAATTCGGTCGAATTTCTTTCGAATATCGATATCCAGTCGAAATCGAAATTCGACCGAAATGACCGAAATGACCGAAATATGGGGGTCCTAGTACAAAAAATGACCGAAATGACCGAAATTTCGATCGAAATTCCACCGAAATTCCATCGAAATTCTGTTTTGGTCGATACCGAAATGGTGACCGAAACCGACATTTAAGGCCTTGGCTGAAAGGAGTTGTTGTCCACCTCCTCAAGCAGTTGTTGCTGGAGAGCTTCAGCCCTCCTCTCCATGGTCGGCTACTGCTCCAAGCAACAGCTCTCTGTCGCTACAATTAGGCAGCCAATTGCTGCTTGACCTGGAGCCCTCCCCCAGCCCCATCGAGCAACTACAGCCACCTGGTAGCCGGTTGTTGCTGCCCAATTATCAGCCTCTACTGCAGATGGAGGAGAAGCCAAAGGAACTACAGCTCCTCGCATTTGGGAGTTGTTGCTCCTTACTTTTTGAGTTGTGTTGCATGCATGTCAGGCCTCAATTTGGAGACCCCTTTTGCAGTTGAAAGGACCCCTGGAGCCAAGACTTGAGCAGCAGAAAGCCAGAAACTACTCTTCACCATGAAGTCGTTGCAACTACAACCCCCTGATGCATGCATTTGGATCCAAGGTACAATCTTTCCCCCCTCTTGTTGCCTTCCATGAATTTAAAAATCAAATACAAAACCCAATCATTTACTTTTGAAATTAGATGAAAAGGGGGTGTTTTACATGCATTTAAGTTCAATTTCAAATCACTAATTAATCTATTGATCTCATGCTTAAATTTTGAAAGATTGGGGATAAATTGCATGTGAATTGAGTCTAAATTCAGACATACCACAATAGCTACCATTTTCATGCTTAAATTTTGAAAGATTAGGGATAAATTTAATGTGAATTAAGTCTAAATTCAAACTACATGTACAGTTTTCATTCTTAAATTTTGAAAGATTATGGATGAATTGCATGAAAATTGAGTCTAAAATTCATACCACAATAGCTACCATTTTCATGCTTAAATTTTGAAAGATTAGGGATAAATTTAATGTGAATTAAGTCTAAATTCAAACTACAACATGTACAGTTTTCATTCTTAAATTTTGAAAGATTAGGAATAAATTGCATGTAAATTGAGTCTAAAATTCAGACCACAATAGCTACAGTTTTCATGCTTTAATTGTGAAAGATTAAGTATGAATTGCATGTGAATTGAGTTTAAAATTCAGACCACAATAGCTACAGATTTCATGCTTAAATTGTGAAAGATTAGGGATAAATTGCACAGGATACGAGACGGAGCAAGATGGTGCCCTAATATCTAGTTGGGAGCAGAGAAGTAGAGCGGCTCTCTCCGAGCATGCATGGGGGGAGGTCCCTAAGCCTGCACTCTAGTGGTCAGGAAAGATCCCATTCTTCTTTTGCCTCAATCTTCTCTAGAGTGCTTTTTAATAGTAATTAATCGTTTCGTTCCCAGACGACTCCTCCTATCAAATGGGTTCTTTGAGCGTCATCTTCATCTAGTAGAAAGTCACTCATGATTTAATAAGCTGAGGATGAAGCATCCATACTGATAGGTGTCGATCCTATTGGTAGATCTCCTCTGAAGTTCTCACTTCTCAACATGTTTCAACTAGCTATGAAGCATTATTTAAGAAAAATGAAGAAGTTATTAGGTGTCTTAGCATGAAATCAACTCAAATCGCAGATCACCAACTAGTTCTAGAATCCTTGATTTAAAAAGAAAAAATGTCAGGGAGTTAGCATATAATTTGCCTAAAAACTGAACAATATTTAGTCTAAGTATCATGACTTATAGAAGAGATTTGAAATATAAAAATTGGAATATTAATACCCTTCTCTTATAAAGTCGGCAAAAGATTTCCTACGATCATTATGACTATTCCCTCAATCAATTTATCCTTGAATATCATCTACTAATATAGATCACTGTTGATAAAATCATGGACAAAAGATCTAGATCTGTACAGTCAACCACAGAAAAGAGTGAGAAAAAAATAAAAGTCAAGCAAGTGAAAATCAGTGATGACCGATAATTAATTGTGTCGGTCATGGTGACCCTTACACCTGACCGTGCGATGGTGCGGTGACCCTCAGTTAGGCGGAAGATAGGAAGCCTAGTTAGGGCAGCGGCTGCCTAGTGCGAGGGTCTAGGATCCCAGTCCTTTTTAAAAATTTTACGCGAGCTCGCAGTTCACTAAAAAATACTTGGGTTGCCCATGTAAGCAATCTTATTAGTGGAAAGGACCAAAGGTTAGGTTGGTTGACATCCTAAGTCAGGAGACTCAGATTGTGAATTTTACTCAGAAGAATTTTCACGTTAAAATTCATGTCTTATGGTAGCTTCATTGCTTCTATCTTTTTTAAATTGAACGATATTGCATATCACACTTTCCTTTTTCAAGAACTTGTCGTTGCAATTATCCAAGCATTTCGATCCAACATAGAAATCACATTTAGTATGAAAAGCCATTTGTAAACCTTAGAGGATTGCATGCGGAGGGGAACTTGATGACTTTTTCACATTCTTCCACGGGAGGAACTACACAAATTAGAAGACAAATATGGTGATGCTTCTACAATTGACCAATTTCACCAGCGGGAACATGGTGCGCGAAGAGTTCTAACGCACATAAAAATATGAGGTGTGATATACCGAAGGGAGATACGGAAGATGGAAAAAACTCAAAGATGATGAATGCCTTATACTACACTCTTTCAAAAGTAGAACTCGACAAAATATGACATCTAACGATGGTATACAAAATATGGGAGTGCATAAAAATAACTCGCGAAGGTACGGAAAAAGTTAAAGCATCTCAAGTTAGAATCCTAACAAGCGAGTACGAAATATTGAAGATGTAAAAAAAATGAAAGCACAAAAGATATGAACATCCGGTTCAAAAGATATGAACATCCAGTTCACATTAATCGTAAGACGGTTGAGAAACATGGGGAGATTTTCCTACCTAGAGAGCTTGCCAGCAAGATAATCGACTCACTCTCACCGAAATAGGAACATAAGATGACTGCAACTGAGCAGTCAACCATCTTCAGCATAACATGATTGGAGGATCTCATAGACAACCTTCCAACCTTTTTGAGTAAGAAAAGGGTGTACTCCCGAGACGGGAGTCGCCACAAGCATAAATATATTAAAATTAAAACGACAATATTAGATCAAAGACTAGAAGCTTTAGAGCGCATTACAATGGGAAACAACATTCTCGTGGTAGAACTGCAGGCCCTTGAAAACAAGATCATTTCTCCCCACCCAAATGGCCCACAACACCGCGAAAGGCTTGGAGCAGTCGTCCGTGGACCCACGTCCTACCACTCGCAGCGACCTCCAGAAACCCTCCAAATCAGCCACCTCCACCAAGGAGATCCATGTTGCCCTCCACACGCTCGCCGAAGTCTTGTAGCCAAAAAAGAGGTGGTCCGCATTCTCGACCAAGCCACCACACCTATCACACCTCGTGTCCTCAACACCAAACAGCTTCCTCCTCCTTGACTTATCGCACAAGCGATTTCTCCTCAGACACCAGAGAAAGATCTTCACCCTGAGCGGGATCCTGGCCGCCCAAATAATCTTCATGTCCTGATAGAAGTCACCATCCCTCTCCTGCTCCACCGCCGGCACTCTCAATGCCTCATATGCCTTCTTAACAGAGAATCTTTCGCCATCCCACACAAAATGATCCTCCCCCACCGGATGCTCCTCCGGCGGTGGCAACTCCACAAGCAACCTCAAAACTCCTCAGTGCGCTAATCCGAGAGGGCCGAGACGAACTGGGCGCCCAACACCCCCCATCCGCGACCTGCGCGAGAGTGGCCTCCCTTGAGGCCGCCAGAGCGAACAGTCTAGGAAATCTCCTTTCCCAAGGCCCCCTCCCCAATCCAGTCATCCATCCAGAATCTGAAACTCCTGTCATTCCCAACCTTAGCCCAAATGGCACGCGAATAGCCGCAGCGGAAGAAGAGGATGTGCGCTTTTTGGCATCTGCCTCTCACTTCTCTCGTGATATTGGTAACATTTTGGCCCGCAACCGTGCTCGTTTTGTCATGATGTTGGGCGATGGCTCCCTCACTCATTTTTGGGAAGTTGATTGGACCGGAAGGGGGCCTCTTAAGGATACCTTCCCTCGGTTATTCGCGTTGGTTGATGACCCTGACGTGAGGGTGAGTTCTTATTGGGATGGTGCTGCTTGGGGGCCTACCTTTGTGGCCAACCTCTCTGATCAACGGCAATTGGAGTTTATGGCTCTTATGGAGATCCTTGAGGTCTCTCCCTCGCCTTTGGGGGGTCGTGATCACCTCTGCTAGAAGGATGGTCCTTTCTCTGTTCGCGCTGCTTACAAGTCCCTTCTTCCGACCTTGGCTGTGGTTGATGATTTGCTGCTCCGGGATTGTCAATTCTTTTGGGGACTCCGGGTTCCTGAGCGGATTGGCATCTTCCTCTGGTTATTCCGTCGTGGGCGACTCCTTACACGCAACAGGTGTGCCGCTCTTTTCCCTTCGGCTTCACCTACTTGTGGTCTGTGCAACCTGGATGATGAGACTATTGACCACCTCTTCTTCCGCTGCGGCTATTCGCGTGCCATTTGGGCGGACCTGCCTTGGCTTGACGTTTCGGACTCCGCTTCCTTCTGTGATTGCTTGGTTCGCTCGGGGGCTAGGTGTAGGAACGACATCCTCTCTGCTGTCGCTCGGTTGTGGTGCATTTGGACTTCTAGGAATGAGGCGCTGTTTTCTGGCCAGAGATTCTACTCGGAAAATGTCCTCATTTCTGCTTCTCGGTTGGTCGGTGACTGGTCTGTTGTTTAATTGTTTCTTGGGGTGTCGGGGTATCGGTTTGTGATACCGTCCGATCTTGGTTGAGCTCTTTCTTCTCCTCTTTCCCTTTGTTTCCACCCACTGTAAGTCTCTCTTTTTCCCTTTACTTTTCTATTAATAAATCTGGGGCGAGCACCATCGAGTGCGTCCCCCGTTTTTTGAGTTTCAAAAAAAAAAAAATAGACGGCAGCACAGTGCGGATACCAACCCAAAGCGGCGATTCGAAAGCCTTCCTGTTCACAACAAGTTCACCTTTGACCCCATAAATGGTTCTCATCAACATTACCGCCAAGGAAATAGAAATACCCCAAATCTGAATCACCCATTTGGCAAGCAACGCCTTGTTCATGATCTCCACATTACCTACCCCAAGACCACCATCATCGCGTCCCTTGGTAATCTCATCCCATCCAACCAAGTGCAGCCCAGATCTTTGTTGTCTGCCATCCGACCAAAAAAAGGACTTCATCATCGCTTCCACCTTCTTCTTGACCCCCACAGGCATCAACCGTGTCAAGTAGAAGAAAATCAAAATGGCCGAGAGCACATGCTTAAGCAGAGTCAGCTTCCCACCTTTAGATAAAGTCACCGCCTTCCATCTTGTCAGTCTCTCCTCCATCCTGCCAATCAAGCAATCACAGTCGGACTTCTTTAGTCTACCATCCACCAAATGAAGCCCCGGATAAGAGATAGGGAGATCCCCCATAGGACAACCCAAAAGCTCGATGAGTTTACCGCGTTCGCCTGCACCCATCCCGAAGCCAACAAGCACCAATTTGAGCTTATTAATCTCAAGACCAGAAAGGTTGCTGAAAATGTCGACAAGAAGCTTCGCGTCCCTATTCTGTTCATCCGTCCCGCCCAGGAACAAAATTGTATCATCCGCGTACCGCAGCACCGGGATTGATATGGGTCCCAACCTGAATCTCTCACAGCGACTCCATTGCCCGACAAAAGAGGATCGCCAAGCAGTCGGCCACCAACACGAATAGCATGAGGGCCAGCAGGCAGCCCTGCCGCACACCACATTGGGGCTGCACCATTCCCCCCTCAGGCTTGTCGTTCACCAAAAAAGAGAAGGATGAGGTTGTAACACATCTCTTCATCCACTGAACCCACGGCTCTGGAATACCCCTCGTCGCAAAGAAAACCACAGGAATCTTCAATCAACGCAGTCGTAGGCCTTCGTATAGTCAATCTTCCAAAGAGCAGCCTTCTTCTTCGTCCTCTTCCACTCGAGGCAAATCTCCGACGCCATGACCATACCATCTGCCATCCGACGCCCTGGGATGAAAGCGGACTGCCCCTGAAGCGCCACAGAATCCATAACCAGTTTGAGTCTGTTCGCCAGGACCTTTACAGCCACCAAGTAGATTGCGTTAGAGATCGCAATAGGTCTGAAATCATCCACCCTCACAGGATTCGCCTTCTTAGGCAGAAGGAAATGAGGAAAGATAGGAGGAAAGAGGAAGACAACTCTAAGAAAAAAATCCGGGCTTTTACTGCTTACAAAAGTGCAATGGAAAAATCGAAGCAAGATAATAATTAGGATATAGTCCTCAATACTCAAAAATTAATGATATTTCTTTAGAAACAGGGAGAGGAAATGGAGAAACAAAGTGTGTTCATTACAGCAAGCTAGGATATCTAAAGGCCTACTCGATGTTCCTAGTGGACTAACTGAAAATACTAACCAAATCTTTATCTCTGAACTTTTTCGATCGACTCAAACTTTCTATACTCGACTCAAACATTTTCAGTTAATTGGCCCAAATTTCTAATAAACTACTTTTTATTCCAAAACGGTCGAAAACGTGAAACATTTTTTTTGAATAAAAACAAGGGGGTGCACTCCCAAGATGGGAGTCACCACACCGCAAATTTCATTGATATTCAAAAAGATACATCATCCGGATACCCAGAAGTTGTACAAAGCGTTACACTGCGCCACCACATTTTCATGGTAAAAACGCTGCCCTTTGAAAATGACATCATTTCTACCAAGCCATATAGCCCAAAGCACCGCAAAAACTCTGGAAACATCACCGGTGGAGCCGGCTCCCACCGCCCGAATAGATCCCCAAAAAAGCTCCGCACAGGAAGACTGCACCCAAGGCAGCCCCAAGGACTCCCAGACGTCCACCGACAACCTACAACCGAAGAAGATGTGATTCACGTCCTCCACGCCATCAGTGCATATGTCACAATGAACGTCCGTCGCGCCCAACAACCTCACCCTTCTGACCTTGTCACACAGACGACCCCGCCGCAGACACCAGAGGAACACCAGAGGAACACCTTCGAAAACGTGAAACATTGTCATTGAACTTTCTAAAGACACGTTTTCAGTTGATTCATTTGTTTTTTAGTTGACTTATTGTTCTTCAGTCAACTAATTCGGTTTGTTCTTGACATTTTTAACCTAAATATGGCCAACTATCACATGCTTACTTAATACCCTCTAAATATTAAATTGGCATATGGAGCCAATAAATAGGATCCCACATCACTCGTGTTCATCCATGCATGGAAAATGATTATATTTACCAAGCATACATTCCGATCATTAAAGGTTTACGGTGTGCCTTGAGAGTTTTCTTAAGTGTGCTTCACTCCTACGTTCTTGGAAGATATGATGATCATCTTTACAAGAGTGCTCTGAATTCTTTATGATTGTTTTAATACCTTGCATTGATCTGCATATCATTTCATTTGAGTTGTCCATAGGAGTAATGTGATTTGGTACATAAGGGTGCATATGTGAAAGCAAAGTTGACTCCAAAGGGATTAGAGTGGCGTTCTAACAAGTTAAGTTGCCCGTGCAAGCAACCTGATAACAGAAAGAGCCAAGTTGATATCCTATGTCAAGAGGCTCAGAGCGTGATTTTTATTTGAGAGGATTTCCCCATTAAATTCCTCGTGCCATGTAGTTGTTCATTATATCTACCTTTTTGTGGATTAACAATATTACATGTAATGCTTTCCTTGTTTGTGAACTTGTGATTGCAGTGATACAAGCGTTTCGATCCAACATAGAAATCACGCTCCTTCACGTGTAGTTCCTCATCCCAAATTTATTGAGAAGTGCACCCAGAATGTAAAGTTGTAATTTAAGTTGTGCTCATGGAATGGATGCGGTGCATGTTATCAGTTTAAGCTTTCTTCGCGTATTTTTTGAGTTTTTTTTGCATATTCAGCTGATTATTTTGTGGAATTGTTTTTTAAATTGTCATTTAGGTTGTGCTCAAGAAATGAATTCAGTGCATCATATAAACGTTTTTCCATATTGATCTAAATATGACTACTTAAATTAAACATCTCTCTTATTATCTGGATACTACTGAGAATGTTAGTATGGTGATAAAGATTTTATCTATTACAGGACGACGTATGTGCCTGAATGAAAAAGGCTTTTGAAAATCTGGAAATTTTAATTTAAATGTGAAGAAAAGATAAACTTACCGAGTGTGGAGTATTATATTGTTGTCCCAATGAATCACCACCAACAACCAACTGGACTCCAGGTGTTGCATGGATAAATCCTGGATTTACAGGACTGCAAGTCCAAGAAGCAGGATTGACTGAAATGAACCCGATAACAAAGTCTGAATGTTCTTCAGCTATTTTTACAGCCATGGATGTATAATCCCCTTTAGCAAGATTTCCAGCAGAGCTCATTTCAGCTAGCAGCAATAAGCCTCTACCACGAGGAAGACCCTGAAGCGCCATTTTAAAAGAAAAAAAATATTTTAGGAAGAAAGTAACATTTCTAAAAAAATCGTGTACTTCAAGTTCGACGAGATATTCTACCTTTAACTTCAAACCATCTACGATTCCTGGTCCAGAGATTATATGTGCATTAACAATATCTGCCCAGTCCAGTATATGATAAATGCCTCTGCACAAACACCACCCAATTACAATCAAAAATAGATATATTTCTTAAACCGCAAATAAATATTGCAACCAAAACTTATAAAACTTAAATAGTGTCTTACCCCTCATATTGCATAACTACTGTATTCCCGATATCGGCAAATTTTCGGTCTTCAAAAATGAGGAAGTTGTGCTTCTCTGCGATCTTCAAACAAGAAAATCAAATCAAACTATAGCGTGGTCCAGACAGAAAAAGTAATTTACGAAGAATATGAGATTGGAAATAAATCAGTGGAATAAAGCACAACTATCTATAGAAATAGATTATACTACTTGGGAACGATACATCCCATTCTTATAATAACTTATTTGGATTTTATCAATATTAAACCTACTCTCTTTATTTATTATTTTATTTTATGATAAATTGTATATTTGTGTGATATTTATTTGTCCATTTGTCAATATTGTGTCATTCTCGAGGAGACGTGACCCCATGTCAAACAAGATGATGTAAATGAAAGAAAGGAAGGTTGAGAATGTATGCTATAGAAGAATTTTGGATAAAATAAAGTGAAAATGAGAAGGCATGGGGGGAGTGATCTTTGATGATGAAGAGAGAAGCATAGAGAAGATAAAAGGGTGGGAATATGAGATGGGAGGAAAGTATCGAGGGAAAGAAATGAGGGGAAGTAGTGTTGCGGAAGAGAGGAGAGAAAGACACGTGAGGTAAGTGTTAAACGAGAGATGAGAAATAGGAAGAGTGAGGAGGGAGGGAGAGTAAGAGAACGAAGTGATAAGGAACAGATGAGGAAATGGAAGGGAGAGGGAGATAAGTTTGAGAATAAGATAGATGAAGGAAGCGAGAATGAGAGGGACTCTTTCACTTAAGTTTCTACTTCTTGGTTCTTATTCTTCCATTCCCTTAGCCAAACATACGGACTATACAACATAATAGAAAGTACAATACTATGCTTTTCTTAATGAAGATTGGGTGATCCCCCATCGTAAGGGTCACCGCGTGCTGTATATTTTCAGTTAGTCCACTAGGAATGTTGAGGTGCATCCTGGGACCCTGCTGCCTCCCGTCTGACCAAAAGAACCTCCTCATCAAGGATTCAATTTTCCTTCTAACCCCCACCGGTAACAATCTGGTGGAGAAGAAAAAGATAGGTATAGCAGAGAGCACATGTTTCAATAGAACCAACTTTCCTCCTCTGGATAAAGTAACTGCTTTCTTCCAGCCCGCCAATCTATGTTCCGTCCTCTGAATAACGTCATCCCCAGTCTGATTTCTTCAGTTTCCCCCGTCACTAAAGGTAAGCCCGGGTAGTGAATCGGGAGGTTCCCCAAGGGGCAATCCGTAGCCATTACCATGCTGCTCCGCTCTGCCTCATTCATCCCAAAGGTTATAACCACCGACTTGCTTTTATTAATCTCTAATCCCGCCGGGCTACCAAAGATCTCAACCAGGTGTACCGCATTTGCATTTTGCTCCTCTGTGCCCCCAAGAAAGAGGACAGTGTCATCTGCATACTGTATAATAGGGATGGATATATCCTCCCTACGATAACCTTCACACCACCTCGCATCAACCGCCTGCTTGAATAAAACATCCATCGCGTCTGCTATCAGGACGAATAACATCGGGGCCAACGGGCACCCCTGCCTTACACTCCGTTGCGGTTGGAAGAACCTTCCCCCATGCTTTCCATTCACAAGAACCGAATAAGAGGAGGTAGTGACACATCTCTTCATCCAGTCCACCCATATCTCCGGGAAGCCTCTCCTGCGCAAAGATATCTAGAGGAACCTCCAGTCGACCTTATCGTACGCCTTCGCATGATCAATCTTCCATAGCACGCCCCTCGTCGCTGCCCTTTTCCAATCTAGGCAACTCTCAGATGCCGTCACAAGTCCCTGCCATCTGCCTCCCCGGGATAAATGTTGACTGCCCCTCCAGCACTACAGAGTCCAAGACGCCCCTTAGCCTGTTTGCAAGGAGTTTGGCCACTATTAGGTAAATAGTGTTAGATAGCGCAATGGGCTTATAATCATCTATACATGTGGGGGTGTCCTTCGGCAGCATGAAGAGTAACACCCAGTTGATCTCCTCAAAGCCTTTGTTTCCCTCCCTGAACTCATTGAGCATCTCTATAAGCTCTGTCTTCAGAAGTTCCCAGAACTCGCGGTAGAATAGCATCGGGAAGCCATCCGGACCTGGAGTCCCGTCCGCATTTAAGCTCCAAACAACCCGCTTCACCTCCTCTTCCGAGAATGGAGCCATCAAGCTCCCCGCCTGTGCATCTGACAGTGATTCCACACCTCTCCCTAGCCACGCCCAGCCGCTCCCCTTTTTCCTTCGTGTAGCTTCCATAAAGTAATCCCTCAAGCTTTCCCTATCGCAGCCTCCCCCGACACCCGAACCCCTCCCACCTCCACCTCATGTAAGAAGCTTCTTCGTCTTCGACCAGAGGCCATGGAGTGAAAGAAACTCGTGTTGGCGTCACCCTCTCCGAGCCACTGCTTCCTTAACTTTTGACGCCACTCTACCTCTTCTTTTCTATCTTCCCAGAAGCAACTCACTACAATCTCCTCTTGACTGAGCCCCACGTCGTCATCCACCAAATCCAATCTGGTGACCTCAGCCTGCATCTCCAACCTCTTAGCCCTTCTCCTCGCCTTAACCTCCCTCCCAAAGGTGGAGAGAAAATATCTCAAATCCCGAAGCTTCGCAGCCAATCTAGCGACAACGTTGCCCTCTGTTGTGCCCCTCCTCCACTGTTCCACGACCACCTCCCTGAAACCCTCCTCGAGCAACCAGCTTCGCTCAAACCGAAGACAAACCTGCTTCTCTCGTCCTCCCCAGATGACCAAAGGATCGGAGTGTGATCCGAATGTGCCCGCGGAAGAGCCCAAGCCCGCGAGAGAGGGAACATATCTGAGGTTGTCTGAGACAGAAGAAATCTATCCAACCTTGATATGCCCCTCGCATTATGCCAAGTGTACTTGCATCCAGCAGCATCAATGGTAGATAGCCTCATGTTGTGAGCACCCGTCGGAATTCCTCCGAGCATGGGTCCCTTCCACACCCCCCCCCTCCGGGGGCGGTCATCCGACAGCATGGTAACATTAAGATCACCCCCAACGATCCACACACTGCCTGCACTCTCGCCGCCAACCTGTTCAAGCTCCGCCACCAAAGAATCCCCACCGCCGCCAGTCGGCCTATAGACATTCGTGACCCGCACGCATTCCCCGTTCTCGCACCGCCTAAGTAGCACCGATAAGCAGAATTGCAACTTGGATTCTTCCAGGAGATCGAAAGAGTCTTTCTTCCAACCGATCATCATACCACCCGATGCTCCCCGAGCCGCCAACTGTGCAGATGCAAATCGATTGCACCCATCCAGACCCCTCGAGAAAGCGTCCCTTCTATCCGCGAGCTTGGTTTCCTGAAGAATGAAGATGTCAGCCTTAGCCTCTGAGATGAGATTTTTCACTGCCATCCACTGTTCTGGCCAACCCAGCCCTCTGACATTCCATGAAAGGATCTTCGTCAGCATAAATCAGTCGCTGACTTCCTCGGTGGAACCAGTCTCAAGCGTTCCGCCACCGCCCTATCCAGAATGTGGAACCTGTTCGATGAGGCCCGTAACGTCCCCCCAACCAGAAGCTTACATTGTTCGGATTCTTCTTTCTCTGTCCTCCACGGTGCACGCCGCTAGTCTCACTCTCCTCTCCCGCCTGCTGCTTGCTCGTCTGGCATAACGAGCCTCGAACCTGTGCGTGTCCTCTCTCTCTCCATTGAGTTTTTTCGAGGTTCAGCAGTGTGTATAGCCTCATCGGTCACTCTAGTCAGCAACGGACCACCTTCTGTTGTCGTCGTGTTGCCTCCCTGGATCATTGCTGGTGGGGCCTGCTGAGGTTGGTTCCCTTCTGGACTGTCTTCCAGGAATGGTGTGGTTGAGATCAATTCCCACTCTCCCATCATTTGCAGAGCATCGTCAGTTGATTTGGCAGCTTCAGTCATTTTTTCCAAGCTACCATGGATCTCGCCTCCTCCCTGGGCTACAGTCTGACCAGCCAGGGTTGCGCTTCCTCCCTCTTCCTGTGAGGAACCGTCCCAATTTTCTCTCGATTGGAGCTCATGTCAGTCCCTCGTGGTCTTTTCGTCTGATGACCGCATCTGCGACCCCGCATCACCCTCTGGGGCGGGTTGGGTCTGAGATCGGTCCAATCCAAGGTCTCGCAAAGATTGGGTTGAGACCTGCGCCGCTAGTCGGGCCAAATCAACATCCCTATCGGGTCGACCCAACGCCTCCATTCTTCGAAGAGGGCCCGGAACCGGTGGATCCGTCGGTCCCAGCCTACCAGGGATCCGGTTAAAGAAGTTTTAGCCATGGACTTGTCCCCACCTTTCGACAATCTTGGTAAATCGCACCGCCCAATCTCCTTGAAAGTCCCAAAGTGAATTCCCCACGAGAAATGAAGGATCGCCCATGTTGGTTGCGCATCTTCGACTTCCATCGCTTCCTCTCCCCGACCCTCGTACGCGGTTCGAGGAGACGGCCCGACGCACGAGTCTCGTCAGCTTCCGCCGGAGGAGCCGCCCCCGACGTCGGTCCCAGTCCCCGGAGGGAACGTGACTGGGATCGTTCCTTCGCAACATGTTGAGCGCCCGCCTGACCGAGGGTCCCCTCCACCTTCGCCTTCGTCGTTTGGGCCCCTTCTTGTCCCTCGCCACGATCTCCCTGATCCATATCTTCCAAATGAATGTGCACCTGCTTCCCTCTAACGCGGAGCTTCCTCCAGCCCAACATCTCCTCGGGGAGTTCATGCACCTTGACGATGGGGTCCAGCGGTTCTCCAGGGTGGGCTGCCCGAGGTCTCGACCGCTGTCACCTCCACCACTCCATCGAGCAGTTCTCGGAAACCCTCAAGGTTTCGCGTACATACAGCTACCCCCAAGAGACGAATGCGGCCCACCGACTTCGGTTGCCTCACACCATCCGATAACCTCGTCCTTCGCCATCTCAGCTGCGACCACCCCTCTCTCGACCATCTGAGCAACTCCCTGGACTCCATCCCTGCTAATCCTCTTGCCATCACCCGCCATGGTGACAATTGCACGACATCTCCTTTGAATTGCGCCACGGAGACCAAGCCAACATCAGATGAACCACGAAACAGGGCTTCTCCCGGTCCGCCCCCTTCGCCCACCAGCACGCTGAAACACCTCGCCCCCTGGGAGGCTCCCTTGATCAGTGGACAATAACGGGACCGGTGCGAGTGACGGCGACACCTGAAGTAGCGGATCGGCTCCCTGCAATGACGAGCCCAGTGTGACATGGCACCGCACCGAAAACACCCCTTCCCGAACGGATTGGGGAACACGCGCGGAGCATTCTCCCCGGCCTTGCGCCGCCCGAACCTTC
This sequence comes from Ottelia alismoides, assembly GCA_037367405.1. Classification (NCBI taxonomy): domain Eukaryota; kingdom Viridiplantae; phylum Streptophyta; class Magnoliopsida; order Alismatales; family Hydrocharitaceae; genus Ottelia; species Ottelia alismoides. The sequence continues at coordinate 157,199 of JAZKJV010001084.1, forward strand.
TTCCCCTGACCACCGTCCACCCTCCATCTAAGTCCCCCAAGGCCTCCTCAAGGCGCCCATGACCCTCAAGCACCTCCGCCGATACCCTCTGGCCCTCCCGGAAACCAGGAAGCTGCTTCCATCTGCTCTCACCCGTCCGGATCTCCCACCTGAGTCTCTCACGCCTCCTTAGCTCACCCATCTGCTAGTGTTGGATCAGAGACCTCTGATTATCACTCCTGTATGGTGACTCACAACATTCCTAATACTATGCTAGAGTATTCTAAACTTGTAGAGAAGTGTAGGAAAGGAGAAAACTCTAGATAATTACAAAGCTCTTCTAGGATATTATAAACCTAGAGAGGAGGGGCGAAACAAGGAGAAAACTCTAGATACTTCTAACGAAGAGGAGGAAGATGACTCGGGATCACTTCCGCTACTTAATTAAAATAAAATTACAAATTACAAAAATGCTTTTCAAATTTGATATATATATATATACTATAGTCTCAAAATATAAAAAAAAAATAACGAAGCATGATATTATAAATGGGTTTTATTTTGATGAATCAACTCCCATTCACTTCGAAATGCTTGTCTCATGACAAAAACTGTCGGCGACAAGCTTAAATGTGATTGAGGGCTTGCTTGCGAACTTTGCATATCCTGATTTTTCCAACGAATTTCAGCATTGAAAGGTTCATCAGCGAACGTCATATATTGGCATTCTTTTTGCACCTTGATGCAAACGGATTCGACGCGTCGTCGAAAAATAAATAATTTGTGCGGTGGATATTTGGTGGAAGAAAGAGAGGGGTTGAGAAGAGAAATTGGAGGGGTGAGAGGAAGAAAAACTCGTCGGAACGAGGGGTTTGGAGAAGAGAACCGCGGAGATCGCGTGGAGGGAGAGAGAAGGAGAGGGGATAAAATGAGATAACTCAAATTTTACTTCATAATTGACTTCTAATTACTTTAAGTAGACTCTAACTAATTAATTGACCAACAATTACAATTAAAATCTACGAAATATACGTTGAGATCACAGACGATCTCAATTATTTAATTGGACGATTACGACAACCTAAAAACGTAAATAAAATTGACGATTAACTAATTAAATAAATGTGGCCCCATAATTTGGGGTCACGCTGCATCAACTCTCCACCGCTTTAAAAAATTCGTCTCCCCGACGAATTGCTTGATGTAGGTTGCATTGTTGGAGAAGTCGTCA